>VZTF01005261.1:5070-17588 GCA_013397755.1 Cnemophilus loriae
CCGGGGCTGGGCTGGCCCCGCTCCCCTCCTCTCCGGCCGCTCCCAGCTCCGCATTCCCTGTGCCCCTGCCGCGCTCGGGCCCGTCCCAGAGGATGTCCTGGATGAGGAAGGACGCGCGGGGCCTGGAGGGGACGGGACGGGGCTGCGGGGCTGCCGCGGGGGTGCCGCTCATCGCGGCCGGGGGGGTGCGGGCCGAGCTGTGCCTCCCTCCCGGCCGCGCCCCGCCGCTCATCCCCTTCTCCTCCCGCGGCCCCGGGCTCGCCGCATCCCCACCCATCCCGGGCCCGCATTTATCCGGCCGGAGCCAACCCCCCCGGGGCTGATTGGAGAGCCTGGCACGGTCTACGCCCTTCGCCCGGGCCTCGGCTCCCGCCGCATTTCGGGCCGCTGCCGTCGCCCTCCTGCTCAGGGCGTCCTTCCCCGCGGATTTGTGGGGTCACAGCCGCCCCTCAGCGCCTCCCTCGCTTTCTCTGCTCACAAATCCCTCCCGATTTGAAGACAAGGATGTGGATTTTGGGATCAAAATGCGTCCAGAGTGGGGTTATTTTGGTTTTTTTGGGAGAGCAGAGGGAGCAGCAGCCTTCGAGAACGTTCTGCATCCATCACCCCAAGCCCAGCTCTGCTTCCTCCCGCTTTGGGAATGATTTCTGTCCCTGAGCTCTTCGGGAAAACGCTGCTTTCAGGGGGAAAAGCGGAGAAATGAAAGGGCTGGGTGGTTTTTAAATGCGTTTTGAGGGTTTCCCTCAAACGCCTCCACGCTGACGCACCCTGAGCGTGCTGAAAACGGGGAAAATGTCAAAGACGTTTTTGTCAGCTCTGCAAAGCCGCTCCAGCGAGGGCTCGGGGGTGATCTAAAAGCCAGGGAGAGCAGCTCCAGGGCAAATCCTGGCATGGAAAAGGCTGGAAGTTGAAGCCCAAACCTCAGATTAATTCTTTAATTCATGAACACCTTTAACAACAAAGTCTTGGGCACCCAAAAGGAGCAAAACCTTCCCAATTCCAAGAAAAACCACGAGTGGAGCTGTCAGAACAGATTCTTTTCCTGAGGATCTGATTTGTTTGCGGTTGTTCTTCCAGAGTTTCTGTTTGGAAAACGACCCCAAAGAGCCTCGGAACTCCCCAGACGTGGGGAACACGGGATTAAAAATTCACCTTGTCCCATCCTAAGGCGAATCCATGCGGTGGGGAAGATCCCGTGGGAGCTCTGGTGATGGGGATGAGCAGGATCCCCGGGAGCCGGGGGCAGTTCATATTTAAATCAATCTATAAATCTCTATATTTGAATTTATCAGTGACCTCCTGCAGCTTTGTTGTCTCCAAACTCCTTTTCCTGCTGGAATATCAGCACTGATCCCTCTTTTATTCCCAAACCCTTCGCCCAAGCCCAGCCCCTTCAGCCGCGAAGCCCGGACAAGTTTTTTTCTTTTTTTTTTACCTTTAAAAAGGGAAACAAAAGATTTCCCTCAAATCCCCTGGGGACTTTGTTGATTTTATAGGAGGTGTTTGGTTATAGCCGCCCGGAGCCGGCAGCAGGTTGTGCAAACGTGCCCCAAACTCGGCTTTTCCAGCCCTTTTTCCTTCTTTGACCTCTGCTTTGGGAATTATCCCCCCTGTTCTCACGGAATGCTTGGAAAAGCTCAGGAGCTCAGCCTTGTTTTAGTTGCAGAAAGGGAATTTGGGAAGAGTTCTGAAGGAATCGGGAATATCCTGAGCTGGAAGGGACCCTCAGGGATCATCGAGTCCAAATCCTGGCCCTGCCCGGGACAATCCCGACAATCCCACCGTGTCCCTGAGGGCTTTGCCCGGATCTCCTCCAGCTCTCACAATTCCCATTTTCAGGCTTTTTTTTTCCTGAGGGGAGCAATTTCCTTCCTTGATTTCTGCCTTTATTTGGGGGAGTTTCCTAGGATTTTTTTTGCCTTTATTTGGGAGAGTTTCCTGGGATTTCTCCCTTATTTTGGGGGGGAGTTTCTTGGGCTTTCTGCCTTTATTTGGGGGAGTTTCCTGGGATTTCCGCCCTTATTTGGAGGGGAGTTTCCTGGGATTTCTGCTTTTATTTGGGGGAGTTTCCTGGGATTTCTCTGCCTTGTTTTGGGGGAGTTTCCTGTGATTTCCGCCCTTATTTGGGGGGGGTTTCCTGGGATTTCTGCCCTTATTTGGGGGTGAGTTTCCTGGGATTTCTGCTTTTATTTGGGGGAGTTTCCTGGGATTTGCCCCAGTTTGTTGCTGAACCTCCAAGGAAAAGTTCCCAGCGCTGTTCGGGATTCCAGGTGAGCCCAAGCACTGCGATCCCAGGGCTTTTCCCGGCGCCTGCGGCAATTCCCAGTGCAGGGAAAAGGGAATTCCCTGCGGAATTTCAGGGAAAAGGGAATTCCCTGCGGAACTGCAGCGAAAAGGACCCTGCGGAGCCCCCCGGCTGCTCCAGAGCGGGGCGATGTCCCTGAGCCGGTGCGGATGGACGGAGGGCAGGGAAGGGGCAGCACCCGGCGGCTCCAAAGCCTCGGAGCCGCAGGACGAGGAGCGACCCCTGGCCCCGGCAGGGATTCTCCGGTTGGATCCGGATGTCGGGGATGTCTCGTCTGGGAAGCGAGGGAACGCTGGAGCGCCGGGGCTGAGCGGGATCAGAGATAAAAGCTCAATTGCCTCCCGCAAGGCTTTTTCCAAATGCTGCAGGATAAGGAGCTGTCGGGAACGGAGTGGGAAGAGGCGGGGACAAAGCCTTGGAGGGGTTAAACCTTGGGAATTCCCAGACTTGGCCCACAAGGTGATTTTTGCCTGGATTATTGGGATTGGATTTGATTTTGATTTTTCTTTGGCTCAGGTTTGGATGCTCAGGTGCAAATCGCGGGTGGGAAAATTCAAAATACAGAGTGAGAAATGACGAAAACACAATTTCACCCATTTGTTTTTATTTCCAAATAATAATAATAATAATAGTGGTAATAATATTAATAATAAAGGCAGAGATTGTTACCCGTGCTGGGACTTATTAAGAAATACAAACCAGAAATAAATCTCAACACTTACAGGAACTCAAAGCATTAAATACTGTCTATAAAAAAAGCACAGGGATGTGCACGGACCCTGTTTCCCAGTTATCCTGAGGAAGAAAAGCTGTTCACAGCCTCCTGATGGCATCCTGGGGGAGCAAATCCCTCGGGAGCAGGACGGGCCTGACTCCAAATTGTTGTGTTTAATAATAAATAATTTATAAGCGTTGGGTGCCCGCAGTCTCAGCGCTGCGGTGGCAGCGCCCCCCTCTCCCTTCCCAGGATGTGCTGGAGCTGTTCCGCTGTCCGGGCTGGCAGAAACCCTTTGGATTTGGCCGCTGTCCCCACCAGGGCTTGGCTCTGGAGCTTTCCTGGTGCCTCTTCCCTCCTCACCTCCAGCCGCCAGCGCTGATTCCCGCCGGCAGAGCCGGGGGCTGGCGCTGGGCACCGCCGGGGGCGGCACCCGGGGACAGCCCGGGACATCCCCCCCCGTAGCCCGCCCCGAAAGGGCCGCTGCCGCAGAAGGAGCCGTAGGAGAAAGGGGTGATTCCGTAGGGCGCTGGGAGGGGCCGGGAGCCCCCCAGGCACGGTTTGCCATCCCGCACCAGCACGGGCACCGCCACCCTGCGCGGGGGCAGCGCGGGCGCCGCCAGCCCCAGGCACCGCTCCTGCCGCTGCCGCTTGCTCTTGTAGCGCCGGTTCTGGAACCAGATCTTCACCTGCGTGGGGCTGAGCTGCAGCTGCCGGGCCAGCTGCTCCCTCTCGGGGCCGGACAGGTATTTCTGCCGCTGGAAGCGCCGCTCCAGCTCCAGCACCTGAGCCTGCGAGAACAGAACGCGCGGCTTCCGCCGCTGCCGCTGCCTGGGCTCCCTGGGCTTCTCCTCCGCCTCGGAGCTCGGGGCGAGCAGAGATTTTCCTGCAGCAGGGAGAAAAACCAAGCAAAGTCAGAGCCAAATCCAGCTCTGTTCCCACCAAGAGGATGTTTCCAAAGGAGGGATCAAACTGGGAATGGCACCCCTTGGGAATAGGATGGAGTAGGGCTGAGAGTTCATAAAGTCAAGGCTGATAGTTGACACATTTAATACGAACTTTCCTCGTGATATTTATTGAGAATTCAAGAAAATTCCCTATTTTTTTTTAATAGAATCAGGCTGTTACACGAATTCTGGCTAAAACCTCCTTTTTCCCCCTCCTAATGACTCCTCTGATGTTTTGGGGCTGCCACCGTTGTCCGAGGAGCCCAAGGAAAGGGGGAACGCAGCAGGTTCGAGTATTCCAAACCTTTCCCCACCATCCTGCTCCGCAGGGATGGAATCCAGACCTCCGGCAGGATCTGCCCCCAGCTCCAGGAGAGGAGAACCCCACGTTCCGCTGAATTTCAGCAAAACAAAGAACCCCGAGGGGCTGGGAAAGGAGGAGGGAAAGTTGTTCGGTCTGAGAGGAGATGCAGAGGAATCGATGGTTCGGGGGGGTTTTGATTTGCTGGGATTTTGTGCGGCACAGGAGCAGCCGGGATCAGGATGCGCTTGGATTCCCCGGCAGGCAGAGCAGCGAATTCGGGAATTCCAGGGGATGCTGCGGGGTGCTGGACGGCTCTGGAGGCAGCTGTGAAGGGACAGAATCCTCCCCGGGCTCCCCTCTCCCTCTCCACCTCTCTCCCTCCGTCTCCCAGTGCTGCCCAGTGCTCCCGCTCTGCTCCCACTGGTCTCCCCGCTCCCCCGCTCTGCAGCCGCCGGGTGTTGGGGAAACACGAGTAAAGGACATTTTTGGGGATTTTAGCTGCGGGGAGAAGCGGCACAGGTCCGATCCCCCCTCGGGGACTGCTCCGGAGCGCCCCCGCGGCTCCTCCGCGCTCCCGGGACCCGGCGTGCCTCGGTGTCCCCCAGCGGGGACAATTCACGGAGCGCGACACGGGGGTGACATCGAAAGCGGTGGCGGTGGGTGACTTCGGGCAGGAAGAACCTCGCTGTACCCCAAACCCACCCCCAGCTCCATCCCCCCGCTCCCCGAGGGCAGCCGGAGCTGCGGGGATGCGCGGGGGATGCGCGGGGGATGCGCGGAACTACCGGGATGCCCGGAAAATGCCCCAAACAACCGCAAAACCCCCAAATCACAGGGGAAAAAAGGAGGAAGAGAAGGGGAAAGGGAGGAAACTGCGCGTGCCCCGCGGCGGGGACCACCGGGACCGGCGGGTGCGAGGATGCAACGCTGCCCTCGGGATCCGCTCCGGGGGAACGAAAGCGGCTCCGCGGGGTCCCCCCGGTGCCCTCCGCCGCCCGTCTCCGCAGGGTCCCGCGGGCACTTACGCGGCCGCGGCTCGTCCTCCCCGGCTCGGGGCGCGGGGGCGGCGCGGGGCCCCCCGGGCGCCTCCGGCCGCTGCAGGCTGAGGATGTCCTTCACCGAGAAGGGCGTGGGCAGCATCTCCCAGGCGCGGGGGGCGCGGGGGGCGCGGGGGTGCCGCGGCCACCGAGCGCTGCCNCCCCCGGCCCCCGCAGCCCCGCCGGGCTCGGGGGGAGCAGGAGAACGACGGGAAGGAGGGACAGTCCCGGGAGGGCTCTCCCTGCCTCCCGGGATGCTCCGGCTCCCCATGCGCTGCCCCCTGAGCCGCCAGGAAGGAGCAGCCCCTTCCCCGCGTGTTTCCAAAACAAGCGGAGCGGGAGGCAGCGGAGGGAGGGGGGCAGGGGGTGCCGGGCTTTGGGCTGAGCCGCAATAAAACAAATCGAGTGGCTCTGAGCTCCATTAAGGTCACATTAGCGAGCGGCTCCGCCAGATAAGCGCTGATAAGGAGCGCAGACCACCAAGCTCCTGCGGGAGGGGAGGGGACGCTGCAGAGCCCTCGCGACGTGGGGACAGCTCCGGGCCCCAGCTGCCTCCCAGTTCGTCCCAGTGCTGCCTCGGCTGAGCTGGCAGAGCCGTGCCGGGGCACGGAGAGGGGGCAGGGCACCCACATGAATTTGGGGAGCGGGGCCGGGTCCTGGTACCCCGTGGGGCAGCGGGGGGGGTGGTCCTGGGGAGCCCCTCGGGCCGTGGGGTGATGCCGGGCCTTATCTGAGCCCAAGGAGGAGGCGATTTCAATTAAAATTCCTGGCCGGCCTCAGGGCTGGTGTTTGCTGATAGCCCTGACAGAGCCGAGCTCGCTGCGTCCGGGCTGGGCCGGTGCCTCCAGCCCCACCGAAAGGGCCAAACCGGCCCGGGAGGGGAGGCTGAATAAATAAACTGCCCAAAAGCAGGCAAGGAAGTGAGGGGCTGCAATAGGAGGGAAAATAAATACAGTGGCTCAGGGACAAAAGTGCTCAGAGCCCCCCCACGGGTCGGTCCTAATTCCTGGGAAATGCCCAGGCTCATTCCCGGCCCCTGGGGCTCATTCCTGGCCCCTGGAGTTCATTCCCAGCCCCTGAGGTTCATTCCTGGCCCCTGCAGTTCATTCCCAGCCCCTGGAGCTCATTCCCAGTTCCTGGGGTTCAGTCCCAGCCCCTGAGGTTCATTCCTGGCCCCTGGAGTTCATTCCCAGCCCCTGAGGTTCATTCCCAGCCCCTGAGGTTCATTCCCAGTCCCTGGGGCTCATTCCCGGCCCCTGGGGCTCACTCCCAGTTCCTGGGGCTCATTCCCGGCCCCTGCGGTTCATTTCCAGCCCCCAAGGATCATTCCCAGCCNAGGTTCATTTCCAGCCCCCAAGGATCATTCCCAGTCCCTGGGGCTCATTCCTGGCCCCTGGGGCTCACTCCCAGCTCCTGGGGCTCATTCCTGGCCCCTGGGGCTCACTCCCAGCTCCTGGGGCTCATTCCTGGCCCCTGGGGCTCACTCCCAGCTCCTGGGGCTCATTCCTGGCCCCTGGGGCTCACTCCCAGCTCCTGGGGCTCATTCCTGGCCCCTGGGGCTCACTCCCAGCTCCTGGGGCTCATTCCTGGCCCCTGGGGCTCACTCCCAGCTCCTGGGGCTCATTCCTGGCCCCTGGGGCTCACTCCCAGCTCCTGGGGCTCATTCCTGGCCCCTGGGGCTCACTCCCAGCTCCTGGGGCTCATTCCTGGCCCCTGGGGCTCACTCCCAGCTCCTGGGGCTCATTCCTGGCCCCTGGGGCTCACTCCCAGCTCCTGGGGCTCATTCCTGGCCCCTGGGGCTCACTCCCAGCTCCTGGGGCTCATTCCTGGCCCCTGGGGCTCACTCCCAGCTCCTGGGGCTCATTCCTGGCCCCTGGGGCTCACTCCCAGCTCCTGGGGCTCATTCCTGGCCCCTGGGGCTCACTCCCAGCTCCTGGGGCTCATTCCTGGCCCCTGGGGCTCACTCCCAGCTCCTGGGGCTCATTCCTGGCCCCTGGGGCTCACTCCCAGCTCCTGGGGCTCATTCCTGGCCCCTGGGGCTCACTCCCAGCTCCTGGGGCTCATTCCTGGCCCCTGGGGCTCACTCCCAGCTCCTGGGGCTCATTCCTGGCCCCTGGGGCTCACTCCCAGCTCCTGGGGCTCATTCCTGGCCCCTGGGGCTCACTCCCAGCTCCTGGGGCTCATTCCTGGCCCCTGGGGCTCATTCCCGGCCCCTGGAGCTCATTCCCGGCCCCTGGGGTCCGTGGGTTTCGCTCCGGGTGCTTTCGCAGCCGTGGGACATCCCCGCTCACGGGATCTCGTTGAAGGATCTTCCAGCCCAAGCCCTTCTGCGGTTCCACGATTCCCGTTCTCCGGTGTCAAGTGGGAATTTTGACTGGACGCGTCATGGGAATCGCCGAGCTCAGCTCCCGGGGGGGTTTCAGGCTCAGGGCTGAGGATCCCCGCAGCAATTCCCGAATCCCTTTGGAGGGGGAAGCCCAGGCCCCGCTCAGTGGTTTCTCTCCTCCTGCACTCTCCTCTAAGATGCCTTTTCTTGTCCTTTTTTTTGCCTTTTTTCTTGGCCATTTTTTGACATTTTTTGCCATTTTTGTCTTTTTTTGGGCCCTTTTTTTGCCATTTTTTGCTCTTTTTTTTGGCCTTTTGTTGCCTTTTTTGACCATTTTTTTGCCATTTTTTGCCATTTTGGCCTTTTTTTGCCATTTTTTGCCATTTTTTTCCATTTTTTTCCATTTTTTGCCATTTTTGCCTTTTTTGGACCCTTTTTTGGACTTTTTTGCCTTTTTTGCCATTTTTTCCTTTTTTGGGCCCATTCTTTGGCCTTTTTTGGGCCCTTTTTTTTTGCCATTTTTTGCCAATTTTTTGCCTTTTTTGACCTTTTTTTGCCATTTTTTGCCATTTTGGCCTTTTTTTGCCATTTTTTTGCCAATTTTTGCCATTTTGGCCCTTTTTTGGCCTTTTTTACCTTTTTTTGGCCTTTTTTTGCCATTTTTGTCTTTTTTTGGGCCCATTTTTTGCCTGTTTTGGACCCTTTTTTCCGCCATTTTTTCCTTTTTTGAGGCCCTTTTTTGCCCTTTTTTGAGCCCTTTTTTTGCCATTTTTTGCCCTTTTTTTGGCCTATTTTTGCCTTTTTTGACCTTTTTTTTGCCATTTTTTGCCATTTTGGCCTTTTTTTTCCATTTTGGCCTTTTTTTGCCATTTTTTGCCATTTTTTGCCATTTCAGCCTCTTTTTTGCCATTTTTTGCCTTTTTTGCCGTTTTTGGGCCCTTTTCTGGCTTTTTTTGGGCCCTTTTTTTTGCTCTTTTTTGCCCTTTTTTGCCCTTTTTTGACCTTCTTTATTTGCCATTTTTTGCCATTTTGGCCTTTTCTTGCCATTTTTTGCTATTTTTTTGCCTTTTATGCCATTTTTTTGCCATTTTTGTCCTTTTTTGGGCCCATTTTTTGCCTGTTTTGGACCCTTTTTTCCGCCATTTTTTCCTTTTTTGAGGCCCTTTTTTGCCCTTTTTTGAGCCCTTTTTTTGCCATTTTTTGCCCTTTTTTGGGCCTTTTTTTGCCTTTTTTGACCTTTTTTTTGCCATTTTTTGCTATTTTTTTGCCTTTTATGCCATTTTTTTGCCATTTTGCCCTTTTCTTGCCTTTTTTTTTGCCTTTTTTTGCCATTTTTGTCTTTTTTTGGGCCCTTTTTTTGCCTTTTTTTGGCCTTTTTTTGCTATTTTTGTCTTTTTTTGGGCCCTTTTTTTGCCTTTTTTTGGCCTTTTTTTGCTATTTTTGTCTTTTTTTGGGCCCTTTTTTTGCCTTTTTTTGGCCTTTTTTTGCTATTTTTGTCTTTTTTTGGGCCCTTTTTTTTGCTCTTTTTTGCCCTTTTTTGCCCTTTTTTGACCTTCTTTATTTGCCATTTTTTGCCATTTTGGCCTTTTCTTGCCATTTTTTGCTATTTTTTTGCCTTTTTTGCCATTTTTTTGCCATTTTTGTCCTTTTTTGGGCCCATTTTTTGCCTTTTTTTGGCCCTTTTTCCACCATTTTTTGCCCTTTTTTGGGCCTTTTTTTGCCTTTTTTGACCTTTTTTTTTTGCCATTTTTTTGCCATTTTGCCCTTTTCTTGCCTTTTTTTTTGCCTTTTTTTGCCATTTTTGCCTTTTTTGGACCCTTTTTTGGACTTTTTTTGCCTTTTTTGCCATTTTTTCCTTTTTTGGCGCCCTTTTTTGGCTTTTTTTGGGCCTTTTATTTTGCCATTTTTTGCCCTTTTTTTTTTGTCCTTTTTGGACTTTTTTTGCCATTTTTTTGCCATTTTGCCCTTTTCTTGCCTTTTTTTTTGCCTTTTTTTTTGCCATTTTTGTATTACCGCACTTGCTGCCCACCCCCCCAGAATTCCCAATCCCACGGAGCCGCGGCTCCTCAGCCCACCCCCGGCTCCTCGGGCTGGATCCCCGTCCCGTGCCCGCCCTTCCCGTGCCCCCCTCCCGCGGCTCCAGCCCCGCCGCGCAAACCCAGGGCCGGTCCCGCCGGCTCCCAGCCCTTTCCCGGTGCCCGGCGGGATTCATCGCCGCGTCTGGCCGGTTTGTCCGGGGCCGGGAGCACGGCAGGAGCAAGCGGGCGGTAATTTTACACCTCGGCTCGCTGCTGGCCGGCGCCGAGGTGAAATGCTTGGCTGGGATCGAGACGAGCAGGAAGGAACTGGGGGAAGTGGCTCCATCCGCCCCTAATGACTGCGGGATTGACGGACAGCCGGGATTTGGCTCTCGGGACCGGCCGAGAGGCGAGGTTGAGCGATGGAAAATGGATTTTCACAGGGGCAGGGCAGGAGCGGTGTCCCGGGATGGATTTGGGGCCTCCATCCCTCTCCATGTCCATGCCACGGGTCTCATCCAGCCCGGCCTCGCTGGCAGGCGGCCTCTGCAGCATCCCGAGGTTCGGATGAGGCTCCGAAATCACCCCGCAGGAGCTCCCTGGCCAAAACTGTGCTGAGCCTTCCTGGAGCCTTTTTGGGGCTTTCCCAGCGGCACCCAGGAGGGATCAGAACCTTCCCAAGGGATCAGACCCTTCCCAGGGGATCAGACCCTTCCCAATGGACCAGACTCTTCCCAAGTGCCATCCAGGAGGGCTCAGGCACTTCCCAAGTGCCATCCAGGGGGGATCAGACCCTTCCCAGGGGATCAGACTCTTCCCAAGGGATCAGACCCTTCCCAAGGGCTCAGACCCTTCCCGATGGATCAGACCCTTCCCGAGTGCCATCCAGGGGTGATCAGACCCTTCCCAAGGGCTCAGACCCTTCCCAAGGGATCAGACCCTTCCCAAAGGCTCAGGCCCTTCCCGAGTGCCAGCCAGGAGGGCTCAGGCCCTTCCCGAGTGCATCCCAATGCTCTGGGCCGGAGCATTTGGGCAGGCGGCCGCCCCCGGGGAATTTCTGGGAAGAAGCCTGAGAGGATCCATCCCCAGCGCCCGTAAATCAGCGGCTCCCTCTGGCGCGGCGTTTAATCCTGTTACAGCTCTCCAGGGCCATTACTCCTCCTCTTAACCAGGTTAGGTGAAACCGGGAGAAAGCGGCTCCCGGGCCGTGTCGGGGTGGAACCGGAGGATTTCCATGGCAGCGGCACCACGGCGGCTCCCGGAGTATCCGATTTCGGGAGCTATCGCTGGGCTGCATCAGGAGCCCGCTGCGACGGCGGAGCAGCATCCGAAGCCCTGGAAACTCGACTCCGCCTGCCGGGAGAGCCAACACCCCCCTCAGCAGCTCAATCCTGCCAGGTTTTAAGTGGTCGAGAGTGAGGGAATAATGGGAATATTGATAATGGGAATATTAGGAATGTAATGGGAATGAAGGGAGTAACGAGCGAGGTGAATTGCAAGAACAGAGCCTGTAAATGGGCACCTCCGAGGAGTTCGGGGATGCTTTGATGCAGCTGAAATTAAACTGAAGTTAATTCAAAACTTTAAAGGGTTTTCTGCATCCTCTGCTCCTTCCCAGCTGCTTTCTGTCCTTTTCCATCAGCGGAATGAAACAAAAAGCGCCGGAAATGGGAGTGAGAAGGAGCTGCAGGGAGATGAGGGGAAGCAAATTCCCTCCCCGGGGCTTTCTAATAAACATCGAGGGTGGGAAAAAGTAGAAAAAGGTGCTTTGATTCAGAATCCGTGGGATAAAAACATGAAACTTTGGTGCATTTTTATGGAGAACCTGCTGGTGGCTCTGAGGAGGAGCCACTCCCCTGCCCTGCTGGGTACCAGGACATCGTGATGAACCAGTACAGCCCAGTACAGCCCAGTAATGCCCAGTAATGCCCAGTACAGCCCAGTACAGCCCAGCACTGCCCAGTACAGCCCAGTAACGCCCCAAACCCCCAAACCGGGCCAGGCTCTCATCTCCTGCGTCCATTTAATCTCTTTTTTCCCCTCAGTTTTTCCATTTTGAGCCAAGCCAGCACTTCCCCAGGGCTCTCCATCACTGCTCTGTTTGACTGGGTTTTATCCCCATTTTTTCACCAGTTTTTCCTGGATTTTTGGGCACCTGTTGGAATCAGGGGGTTGAAGTGGAGACAGGGTTTCTCAGCTGCTGCTCCAGCGATTTCTGCTGCCGGCAGAGATTTTCTGTGCCAGGGCTTCGGGATCGACTCAAACCCCAGAATCACGAGCCAGCAGTGCCCTCTGCTTGGCCAGCCGGGACGTGCAGCTCTGCTGCTCCTCCAAATCCCCAAACTGAGGATTGGAAAGGTGGAAAAATCCTCCCGGCGCTCCTCCAGCCCCGCGGTCGAAGAGCAGCGAGCAGGAATTGCTGATTTTTGGGGCTTTGCGGTGGCACGGGAGATAAAATCCAGGCGGGGTTCAAAGTGCTCTGAGTTATTTTTAAATGGGATTATTTCGCTGAAGCCTCGTGAATAATTCAGCGTCCCCCAGTGAGGGGAGAGGGAGGAGATTGGAACTCAGAAAATTGCGATTTTTGGGCTTGGCTGTCGCTTTTCCTGAGGAGCAGCCGGCGTGAGCATCCCGGCTCCTTCCCCTGGATCCATGGTTTGCAGCAGGCAGGTGAATTCCTGCCTCTGTGCTCTTTCCGGTGTCCCTGTGTTGGGTGTTACCGGGCTGTGCTGGGCCATACTGGGTTATACTGGGCTGTACTGGGCTGTGCTGGGAAGGGATTTGGGGGGACGGGGCTGTACTGGGCTGTACTGGGCATTACTGGGCTGTGCTGGGCCGTACTCGGCTGTGCTGGGCTATACTGGGC
>VZTF01005261.1:24009-42739 GCA_013397755.1 Cnemophilus loriae
ATATTCATATATTTTAATAATTTATTTTACATTATATTTAATTAGTAGTATTAATAATAATATTTTATAATTAACGTGTTAATACATCTATATATAATTATTGTATATTATATATAGCATATATAATTAATAATATATATTAATATATTAATTATATTGTGTATTAATATATAATTAACATTAATAGTAATGTTAATGTTAATTTCAATGTTAACAATGCTGCAGCAATAATAATAATAATGATAATAATGATAATGATGATAATGATAATGATAATAATGATAATGATAAAATAATAATAATAATAAGAATAATAATAATGCAATGTTAATAGTGGAAGGGGTGGGATGAGTTGAGTTTTGAGGTCCTTCCAATCCAAACCTTTCCATGACTTTACGACAAGAAATCTTTTATTAATCCTTTTATATTCCTAATATTTATTCTTACAATAAACGATGGGAAAAGAATAAAATTTATTTATTAAATAAATAGTGGGAAAATCATTTTAAAAAAATGATTTTTTTAAACTTGGCAGCAGCTTTTGGAGCAGAGTCGGAATCAAGCTCCCGCTTTTCCTCTGCAGATTATTCAACTTTATTTTGATGTTGCAGCGGAAATCTGAGATTTCCTGGCGGGATTGGGTGCCCGCGGAAATCCAGAATCCAGGGGTTTTAGTTCCCTGCAGTGGCGTTGCAGCTGCCTTCATTAAAGAGCGCTTCTGCCTTAATTAGCGGGGTGAATAAAATGGAATTACCAGGCCAGGCCGCTGCCAAGGGATTTATCCAACAAATAGAGACAGCAGAGCTCCGAGGCTCAATCCAAGGAAAATCCAACGCTTTTATTCCCCGGCCCAGCGAAGACTCGGACACCAAAACCCTTTAAATTTGACATTTTATTTCATTGCAGAAGAGAATCCAACGTAGGCCTCACCACGTTACGCATCTTTAATTATAAAAATAAGCACAGAAAATAACTTGCCTCTCTCTCTCCTCGCTATGATATGTCTCAAATAACCTTTATATGAACACGCGGAGCTTTACAAATGTCACGGAAACAATAAATAAGGACATATCCCAGATATGCTCACTGTTTATTCCAGTACTCAGCAAAAAAAAAAAAAAAAAAAAAACCCCCAAAACCCCCCCCAAAAACCCCCCGAACTCTCTCCCTTTTCCCTTTCCTAGGTCTCTTTAAATTATAAATACAAATAATGCAGATTTATAATGGCACGAAAACGTCTAAAGTGCAAACAAATCACGAGACTCATGCAAACCTTCCCAGAGAAGCCCCTCCCCGCCCCCGAGAGAAAATCCTTTCGTGAGACTAAAAAAAATCGAGCAGAGACCAACTCCGAGGTGAAATTGCTGGACTCGATCTTGGGGATCATCCCCAACCCCGAGGGATCTCTCACACCTGAATCCAAACCTTTCCAGCATTCCCAAGGGATGGGAAGAGCCTCCAAATCCCCTCTCCCGGTCAGGGAGAGCTGGGAGCGGCCAGCTCTGCTCAGGGGAGGGATGAGCGTTCCCAAATTCCTCCCTGCTCCAGCACGGGCCTCAAAGCAGCTCAAAAATCGGGAATTGGGGCTCTTTGGGACACGGCAGAGCCTTGTGGGTGATTCCCACCCTGGGGTGATTCCCTCTGGCTCCGGGGCTGATTCTCGAGGCTCCAGGGGTGATTCCCTGGGGCTCCAGAGGTGATTCCCTCTGGCTCCAGAGATGATTCCCTGGGGCTCTGGGGGTGATTCCCTGGGGCTCTGGGTGTGATTCCCTCTGGCTCCAGGGATGATTCCCAAGGCTCCAGGGATGATTCCCTGGGGCTCCGGGGATGATTCCGTGGGGCTCCAGGGGTGATTCCCTGGGACTCCGGGGGTGATTCCCTGGGACTCCGGGGGTGATGCCTGGGGCTCCAGGGGGGATTCCCTGGGGCTCCAGGGGTGATTCCCTGGGGCTCCGGGGGTGATTCCCTGGGACTCCGGGGGTGATGCCTGGGGCTCCAGGGGTGATTCCCTCTGGCTCCGGGGGTGATTCCCTGGGGCTCCAGGGGATGATTCCCTGGGGCACCCCAGCAAATCCCACCAGGGGGAATCATTTTCCCACTCCTCCTCCCACCCATATTCGGGAGACAAAGTTGAAATCGCTGCTGGAAAGGGAAATTTCCTTCTGACACCCCAAAAAAAGATGGGATTGGGAGGTCCAAGGCTCCTCCCGGCCCCAAATCTCCTCTAGGCACCTTCTTTGGGGTTCCAGAGAAATGGGTGGGTGGAGAAACCGCTTTCCATGAGGAATATCCCTCCCCGTGGAAGGTGGGGGCTGCCAGGTGTCCTGGGAGAGGTTTGGAAGCTTTAGGATCCCACAGTGGGAGCTCTGGAGCACGAGCGGAGCCTCCCAGGTGGGGTTTGGCCACTGCCTCGAGCCAGGGAAAGGCTTTTTGTGACCAATTCCCAAACAGGAGCATGGACCGGATGCACAAATCCCAGTGGAATTCCCCGGCTCCCGACAGCTGTGGGGTGGGAAGTCAGGGGTGCACCCCTGGGATCAGTTCCTAAATAGAAACCCAATTTTAGGGTCGGGATATTCCAGGAGCTTTTGGTTTTCACCTCCCAGAACTTCTTTGTGTCGGCCTCTCAATCCCTGCCTGGTTCAGGAAGGAGCAGCTTTGCACCTTCCTTGCCCTGGATGGCTCCGTTGGGAGTATCCCAAAAAAATTAAAAATTCCGACCCTCCACCAATGTCAGCAACATTTTTTTTGCTGCTTCCAATTCTCTGCCGGCACTTTTGGGCTACATGTCATGAAGACAGCGACATCTGAAATGCTGCCACTGCATCTGGTTTCAATATTTTAGCAGCAAGTTCGGGTTTAAAGGCTTTGTGGTTTTCCAAACAACACAAAAAAAATCAAGTTCTATTGCTTCAGGTTTCCAAAAGAAAAAGAGATCCCTCCTTTATCAGCTCTCCAACGAGCTGAGCAAGAGTCTCCCACTCTGCAGGGATGGATTTGGGATTGGCCCGGCGATCCCACACCACAAAGTGGATTTTTTGGCTCACCAGGGCCTGGCTGTGGTGGGGAGCGGGTCTGGGATCTCCCAGCTCTGCTCCTCTTCCCAAAGCCCGCTGAGGAACAGGAGGAGGAGGAGAAGGAGGATGGAGGGAAGGCAGCTCCCAGAGCGGTCATTCCGTGTCCCCGGCTTTCCTGCTGGAGCCGAGAGAACGGAAGGATTTTCCTGCCTTTCCCCAGAAATCCTGACGGGAGTTTTGCCCTGTGAGATTCCCAAAGGATCCGATAATTCCAAAATTCCCAGCAGCTCTGCCTTGGGTCTACGTGAATCTCCCGGCAGCCCTGCGGAGACAGGACTGACCAGCCCGAACTTGGTTTTTTTATGGTTTTTTCCTCAATTTTAGCTCTGAAAGGCTGTTCCTGGCCCTGCAATTCCCGTCCTAAACCTTTCCCCTCTTCCTTTCTGAAAAGGCCACAGAGTAGAACGCCAGCTCCGGGCTACGACAGAGATGCTGCTTCCAGGAAAAATAAACAAGAAAGAAAGAGCGAGCTGGCTTACAAAACTCAGTTTAGGCAATAAAGTTACTCTGTTCTGCTCCTTTGAAGCAGACTCTGGTGGAGTTTATGCACAGTACAGACAGATTTTAGCACTATTTATACCACAGTTAGAGCAAGGCCTTTAATACTCTAATCTTAAGACAGGCTTTGTTTCTGTTAGGCTTCGTTTAAAGCTTCAGGCAGTTAAATGCAGTACAGAGACGTGAGCTTTGAAATACGACGCACGATTATGGGACCTCCTGACCAGCTCCAGCACCTCTTCCAGTGGGGGAACACGGCCCTGTCCTGGTTTTGGGGTTTGTGGGGTGGTTTGAACTCGTTTTGCACCGTGGTGCCAGGTCCTGGTGACTAAAACCATCCAGCAAGTTTGGTAAACCCCGATTTAAACGCGTTCACAGAGCTCTGCTGGAAGGGTTGGGACTGAGGGTGACACTACGGGACCAGGAACGTGACATTCATGTTCGTCCATGGCCAGCACAGATTCATGACATGAATTCCACGGATATTTTTGGGACGTGCAAGAGTTTTTAGTGCATCTCTCGTCACCTGCCGGAGAGGACCGGCTCCTCCCCTCGGTGCCGGAGCTCCAGGCCTGGGTGGTGGCAGCACAACAGTTTGGGACAAAACTCGGCCTCCAAACTTTGGGACTTTGGTGTCTGAAGGCCTGACCACTGCAGGGATCTACTTCAGACTGAGATTTTTTGGGATAACCGATTTGTTGCGGGGAAGAGAAGAGACGGAGCCGTTTGGCTGGCGGGAAAGCCGCGACACCGAACACAGACCCATGCAGAAGTTTTGTTCGAGAGGAACAGAAAAGATGAAGGAACTAAACGAGCCCTAAGGAACTAATCCCAGCTCCTGGGGGTTAAAATACCTACAGTCCACTGGCTTTGGGTGCAGCACTCTCCTAGAGCAGAGCCCTCAGCTTTGGTCGTGCTCGGCCTGCCCCGCCCCGGTCAGGCGCGCTCGGCGGAGCCGCGCTTGGCGTGGGCCGGCACGGAGCCCTCACCTCGGAGGTTCCTGAGGAGCAGCTTCAGCTTCTGCGGCTCCGAGATCCTCCTGCGCAGGAGGTCGGCGCGGGGGTGGCCCTGGGCGCAGTGGTCGCTCTGCAGCAGGTGGAACAGGCTGGCCATGTTGGGCCCGATCTTCTCCATCAGGCTGTCCTTGATGGTGCTCACGGTCTCCTCGTCGCACTCCAGCAGGCTCCTCACCAGTTTGGTGTAATACCTGCAGCAGAGGGACCCCGTTAGCCCGCGCTGTCCCCCAGCCAGGTGACAAAACTGTGCCGAGCAGGATTTTTAACTCACCCAGGGCAGGTTTGGAATTGATTTCTGGCGGTGTTGTCACAGAGTTTTTAAGGTTGGGAAAGGCCTCCAAGGCCAAGTCCAACCTTGTTGTCACTGTACGCAAGCACCCTGGGCTTGGAGGTGCCCCTGCCACAGGGAGGGAACTCCATCGCCAAAATTCTGATTTAATCGCCCTAAACCAGCAGCTGCCCGAGCTCTGGGAGGTGAGGGAGCGAGCGCAGTGGGTTTGGAGTGATCCTGGTGGATCGGGAAGGTGAAAACAGGAGCTGAGAGACGTAGAGATGGGTTAAAGAGTGTGATTTCCTCTCTGCTAAACACCCGAGTTCCCGGAGCTTTGGGAAGGAAAATAATCGGTGTTGGCAACACCAGATCCCGCCGGGATCCAGCCTGGCCTGGCCTCGGCTCCAGGGCAGGACCACGATGGATCCATCCCTGTGGCACCATTCCCTTTGTCCCTGTGCCTCCCTTTCCCTGCACAGCCCTCACAAGGACCAGAAGAGGGAGAGCAGCTCAGCCCGAGCCCGGCAGATCCGCGGATTCCCTCGGGGCAGATCTTTAGGACACACAGTCTGTTGTCACTTCCAAGCCCACCACGCACAAAACCCCAAGCGAGGCTTCCCCCACCTCCTCTCCAGCTGCACCTTCCCCTTCCAGCAGCCCTGGGCACAAATTCCTGGTCCAAGGAGCAGCCAGGAAACGGCGCTGCTCTGCATTCCCAGCCTGCTGAGAATTCCTCCCAGGAATGCTCCTCCACAGGGCCCAGGCAGAGCCAGCACAGCCCCAGGAGCACGGCTGGGAGAGCACCTGGCACCTCCCTGCTCCAGGGAACATCTTCCCGGGGACACAAAGTTGGGAAAAAGAGCAGCAGTCCCACATTTGCTGGGATTTCTGCCTGAAAGGACGTCGGGGAACTTATTTTAAGCACTTTAAGGTCACGGTGACATTTTTCCACAGGAGCAGAGAGGAGAATAAGCTGCAGGTGGAGGAGGGGAAGGAAGAGGGAAATGAGAGTTCCCATTCAAAGTCCTTCCCAACTCTCAGCCCTGGCCTTTGGAGCAGCCAGGGGAGGTCAGGTGAGGTCAAATTGGAGCTGCACAAAAGGCCCAGGCTCTGGCTCGCTGTGAGCCCGGCTCAGCAGGGCTGGGAGCGAGGCCTGAAGTGGCGATGAGCGAAGCTGAGCCAGCCACACACCCGGCTTGGACAGGGCCAGGAACAGAGCCCATCCAGCCCCGCGGCTTCCGCGGCTGGAGCTGCTGGACACTTCCAGAGCCTGTCAGGAGCGGGGCTGTGAGCGGAGCTTTTCCTCCCCTGCTGCTCCTGCCCTGAGATTAAATCACAGGAAGGTGCAATGACCTTTAACTACTTCCCCTCGGCGGCCCGGGCCAAGCGGCACATTCTGATCCCGCGGCTCCGCTGGGCCAGGGCTGGGAAAGCAGGATGCTCCGGGAGCCCTCAGCGTAAACCCGGAGCTGGGAAATCCTGCTGCTTTTGTTCCTCTGCGTGTCACAATATCCTCTGCCTCGGCCTGGGGGAGGAGTTCCCTCCACCTCGGGAGAGCCTCCAGGGCTTGGTCCTCTCGGAGGAGCAGCCCCAGCACTGCCCCAGGGTCCCCATGTCCCCCTCCCAGGGCTGTGGGACTCCACAGTCCACCAGTTTAACCTGGGACTCCACAGAGCTGCCTGCTCCTCTCCCAGCCCTCTCCCAAATTTGCTTGTGGGAAGAGGGGGAAAGACACGCAAATTCCATTTTTATTTTCCCCCAGTACTATTTTGCCTTCCCACAAGTGCCATTTGCTGGATAGAGAGGAAAAAAATGTCTCCATCTACAACAGAGTTTTCTGTAATAGGAAATGGATTTCCATGATCCGTGGGGGCCCCTTCCAACTCTGGATGTTCTGGGATTCTCTGAATAAATTTATGCTGGTTAATGCAACATAAAACATATTTATCACCTGCACATCTGTCCTGGGACAGGTCTGGAGGTTTGGGGTGCTCCTGGATCCAGGCAAAGCCACCCCAGAGGAGCTGAGGCCTTGGCCACAGGCAGGCCCCACGTCCCGGTGCAGCCGGCTCTGTTTGCACTCCAGTCCCGGAGCTTATTTACTCCAACAGCTCCGAAAGGTCCCTTTTATCCCAATCACAAGACTCAGCACTGATTGTTCCAGGATTTGGAGAAGAAATCCCTGCCCCTGCAGCGTGACTGCGCAGACTGCAGCAGCTCCCTGAGCCTCGCCGCGTCCCTTGTCCTTGGCGGACGGGGACAGGGCAGTCCTGCGCTCAGGGGAAGGTGCCAGGCAGCAGCGTGACATTCCCGTCCCTGCAGGCAGCAGGAGCAGGAGACAACCCCAGACCAGAGCAGTGAGAGCCCAGACTGTCCCTAGAAAGGGGAAACACTGGATCGTGGCACAGTGGGGCTATACAGGATCAGCTTTGCCGGTTCCTTTAGTTTTTCCTGGATTTTTGTGGCGGTTTGGTAACTTGGAGGACAAGGATTCATCTTCCAGGTGCCAGATAAACCCCAGGAAGGGGATGGCTGCAGGCTGGAGAGGTGAATGAGGCCGCAATGGATGGAGAGGGCCAGGCTGGATGGGGCTTGGAGCAATCTGGGATGGGGGAAGGTGTCCCCGTCCTTGGCAGGGTGGATGAGATGGGGTTTAAGGTCCCTTCCCACCCAACCCGTTCCATGATTCTCTGAGCAGCTCCGAAGCACTCAATATGCCGGAGATGCCGAATTAATCAACCTGATTCGGGATCATTGACCATTATAGTGCACTCAAACCAAAAAAAATTAAAATTTAAACAAACTCCAGGCTTTGGAGTAAGGGATGTCTGGGTAACTTTATGATTCTCCTCTGGAGATGCCTTTAAATGTATTTCCCAAAAGGAGAAATGAATGTATTTCCCAAAAGGAGAAATAAATATATTTCCCAAAAAGAGAAATAAATGTATTTCCCAAAAGGAGAAATAAATATATTTCCCAAAAAGAGAAATATTTGTATTTCCCAAAAGGAGAAATATTTGTATTTCCCAAAAGGAGAAATAATTGTATTTCCCAAAAGGAGAAGGAAGAATGCTGCTAAATGTGAGCAGGGTTTGAAGAGGCAGAGAGCTTTACAGGGCTGAGCTGTTTCAGCACTCACAAGCGTTTGCCACCTCGGCCTCTCTCATTGCTGCCTCTGCAGTTCCCATGTCCGACACTCCGAGGACGGCCCCACGTACCGGTTCGAGAACTGGTTTGGGAGCTGCACCACCTCGGTGATGGCCTCGGGGTTGCGTTTGGCGATGCCGCACATGTCCAGCTTGCTGTAGCACTCCTCCTGCACCTCGGAGATCATCCTCTGGAACGTGGAGCACCTGCGGATGGCCAGGAACACCTTGGACGTCACCCCGTTGGCGATGCACTTCAGGCTTTCCTTCACAAAAGCTTTTCCCTGCAAACGGGAGGAAGAACGCCTTAAACACCTGGAATTCTGCACCAGAATTCCAGGGAATCCAGCAGGATGGGAAGTGTTTTGGATACTCCACCAGGCCTGGCTGTGCTAATTACCCTCCTGCAATTACAGACCTGCCAGGCACGGCAGGGAATGGGACTGGAATTCTCCCGGTTATTGCCGAGTTCTGTCTCACAGCTTTTGGGATGCGCTGAATTCCCACTCCCAAAAGATTTAGGCACTGGGAATCTTTGGCCTGGAAGCGCCAGGACCAGGGATGGGCCAGTTCTGCCCCACAGACGGATTTAACATCAATGTAATGCCAGCAGTTTAACACATCTGGTTCAGACCTCAAGAGCATTTAAGGGCTTTTAAATTTCTCCTTGGGAGCAGGAGCACAGGGAACAAGGAGCTGTGTGAATTTTGGGAGGAAAGCACAGAGGAAAAGGGGTTTTGGCAGAGCACAGCCCTCCGATATTATCCCGTTTATTCTCCCTGCACCTCCAGAGGGGCCGATCTGGCCGCGTATTCCCAGACCCAAACACTTCCAACTCGAAGCCAGCCCTGCTCCAGGTCACACAGGCAGGAGATTTATTTTGTTAGAAGAACATTTCTATTTCCTCCTGGAGAGGAAACCTCACTCTCCGCCCCGCGGAGCCCTCCGTGCCAAGTCCGCACACGGAGCAGGGAGCGGGTGGAAAAAGGGCCCTGGAGGATGCGTTCGGAGCCAAAAACGGGGGCTGAGAGGAGCGGCCGAGCAGCAGGAAGGGCTGCAGGGAGGGGAGGGTTAATCCTGCCCAAAGCGCAGCTTAAATTAAGGCAGGCGTTGAGTGGAACACTTAGCACGTGCGGGACTTGTCGGGGGCACGAAAAGGCGGCTCTGATTTATTCTCGGCTGGGTTTTAATCTCAGCTGGGTTTTATTCGAGGCCGGGTTTGATTCTTGGCTGAGTTTGATTCTAGGCCGGGTTTAATTCTAGGCCGGGTTTGATTCTAGGCCGGGTTTGATTCTCGGACGGGTTTGATTCCTGGTCGGGTTTGATTCTCGGCCGGGTTTGATTCCTGGTCGGGTTTGATTCTCGGCCAGATTTGATTCCTGACCAGGTTTGATTGTTGGCTGGGTTTAATTCTCGGCTGGGTTTGACTCTAGGCTGGGTTTGATTCCTGGCCAGGTTTGATTCTCGGCTGGGTTTAATTCTTGGCCAGGTTTGATTCTAGGCTGGGTTTGATTCCAGGCTGGGTTTGGTTCCCGTCCCCTGTGTGCCCGGGCTGTACCTGAGTGCCCAGGCTGTGTTTGTGTGCCCAGGCTGTACCTGTGTGCCCGGGCTGTACCTGAGTGCCCGGGCTGTATCTGAGTGCCCGGGCTGTGTTTGTGTGCCCGGGCTGTGTTTGTGTGCCCGGGCTGTACCTGAGTGCTCGGGCTGTACCTGAGTGCCCGGACTGTACCTGAGTGTCGAATTTAGCAGCGCTGTAGAGGAAGGACTTGCAGATGTCGTACATCCCATCCGTGTCGCACGTGGAGTTCTCCAGGCAGGCGAAGGCGCCGCAGCCCACCTGGAGGGCACTGTTCAGGCACCGAACCACCTCGGCTGCGGGGAGAGAGGCACGGCAACGTCAGCGCACGGACTCGGGTCCCAGCCCGCAGCCAAACCCTTCTCTGGCACTGGGGAGAGGCAGGCTCAGCTCAGACCCTCTCTGATACCCCAAAATCTGCCATGGAGCCGGGCTGGGAGAGCTCAGCCTGCACAGGAGAAGGCTCCAGGGAGACCTCGGAGCCCCTTCTGGTGCTGAAAAGCGGATTATAAACAAGTGGGAGAGCGACTTCTTATACACACAGTGACAGAACAGCTGGGAATGGATTTAAGCTAAAAGAGGAGAGATTTAATTTCGATATCAGGGAGAAATTCCTTACGTGGGGGGCAGTGAGGCCCTGGCATGGGGAGCCCGGAGAGGCTGTGGATTCCTCATCCCTGGAAGTGCCCAAGGCCGGCTTGGAGCACCCTGGGATAGTGGAAGGTGTCCCTGCCCATGGCAGGGGGTGGGATGAGCTTTAAGGTCCCTTCCCACCCAAACCATTCCAGGATTCTGTAATTCTACAATTCCACAAGTCTGCAATTCCAGGATTCTCCAGTTCCAGGATTCTCCAGTTCCAGGATTCTCTGAAGACATGACCAGCACCCCCAGAAACAGAAACTCCAGCTACCAAACCCCTCGAGCGTCCCACACGGATTAAAAGCGCCAACACCTCCCAGTCCTTGCCTAAGTGGAGACCCAAATGTCCATCCCAGCCCAATTCTCATTTCAGGCATTTACATCTTTATCCCAACTCCCTCCGAAGAAGGAGCAGGGACGAGGATGGGCCCATGGGAAGCTCTGGGTGCTGAGGTCTCTTCCTTGGTCTTTGTCCAACGGGAGCAGCCCGGCAGCACCCGGCTCACAAAACCACCCCGAAAATGAGATTGAAGGGATGGCAAATGCCAACAAGCTGGCGGGAAATTGCACTTATCGGGAGGTATTTGTGCTTTTCTAGAAAGCCTGAATTACCTAGAAATAAGATTTTAGCTTGAGAGCCAATTCTCAGCACTCAGAAGGACTGGATCCAGCATCTCGGTGCTAAAACTGCCCTGGGAGTTTGCAGGCGTAGCCAAAGAAGGTCATTTTTGCTGAAGATGCGGGAGAGGAAGGGAGATTTGGGCAGAGAAAGTTCAGGTAATGGAGCTGCCCGGGGATAATGAAACCCCGGAGGCAGCGGTTCGCCTGAACACGAGGGTATCCGTGTCATCCCGGCTTTCTCACAGCAGATCCAGCGCGTTTTAACAATGAATCAGCAGAATTGCCACATGATTGCCCTGGGATTAGCCGGGATTAACCTTTCTGGGTGAGCCGAACATCTGTCCCCTCCCGTGCCTGGGCAGGGCACGTTCACCGCTTTTGCAGCTCATGTTACCGGACATTCTCGGGGGAGAAATGCGAACCCGGGGTCCCCATCCAGCCCCGAGGTGTGGGAAAAGTGAGGCTTTACCGGGAGAGAACACACCTTATCCAGAGCCGAGCTGTGTCCTAAAGATAATTCCTTATAACCGGGATTTTTCCCGAAAAAAAAGGAGAAATAATATTTAAAAAATCCCCCAATTAACCCCTCGTCGTTCCGCGCTCTTGCTGACGCGCCCGAAGGGAGGAATATTTGGTAATTCATCCCCTCCCCGGTTCATAACCTCCCGCAGCACGAGCCAGCCCCATAATTAGCTTTCCACAGGTTCAAATTAGAACTTCGCTCGCAGCAGACTCCGGGTGCGCGGAGCTTTGATTGTTCGAGGCGCGGTGCGAGAGGGAGACCCCACGTTTCTATAGCAACCAAATACAAAAGCAAATCGAGCGAACACCCCGCTCCAACGCCGCAGAGCCTTGCGGATCTGAAATAAGGCAGCTGTTAATGAGCTCCAAATTAGAGCCTCGATATCTTTGCGGCACAGTAGAAGGCAGATTTTGAATTCCCATTGTTCCGGGCAATGTCTCCAAGTTATCTAAGCAGCAAAGTCGAGACTCGCCAGCGATTTTTTTCTTTTTTTTTTTTTCCTCCATTGTGAAAGCAAGTTTGGAAAATGTCACCGAATGTATTTTTACAGTGGCAGCTGACCGATAGCGATCAGCTTGTGACAAGCACAGCGAGCAGGGCACAGTTTCTAGGTTACTGCGTCCTGCAGAGTCGCGGCTCTGGCTGCCCCTCTCCGAACAGCCAGATGTTCACAGAACAATGGGTCAGTCCCAGCGCCGCGCATTTCATCAACTTCCTAAAAAGCAAGGGATTTAACACCAGAGCCGCGCTGCGACCGGGGAAGGGAGAGGGAGACATGCAAGCAGGGAAATCAAAACGATCAAAAGTGCACGGAACTCGGTGAGGAGCTGGGGGAGGAGGGGAGAGCCGGGGTTGCATCCTCGCAGCGCTTCCCTGCCCCGGCTCCTGCACGAGATTCCTGCTCCAGCTCTGCGCCGACAGCTCCTGCCAGCCCCCGAAAGAACATCCGTGCTGCCAGCCGGGAAGTTTATAAGGAAAAAAAAAGGGGAAAAAATGAAAAAGAAGAAGAAAAATCAGCAGCAGAGAAATCGGAGACAGCTGAAGGCGTCGCGGCTGCGAGCCCTCCGCGCTGGCGTTACCTGAGTTCTGCGCTGCCACCCGCGCTTTCCTGGGGCTCACAGAGTCATTCTGCTCAGCTTCGTAGGATGCGGATGCACTGACCAGCAGCAGCAGGAGAAAACCAGACTTTAGGAGCATTCTCTGACAAGTTTCCGCTAAGTGTGGGGTTGGCTTGGTTTTTTTTTTTTTCCGCCTTTTTTTTTTTTTCTCCCTTTTCTTTTTTTCTTTTTTTTTTTTTGGGGATGTGTGCGCCTCTCCTCTTCCCCTCCGGCTCGAGCAAAGATGTGGAGCTGGATACGCGCTCGCAGCAGGGAGGGAAGGAGGGAGGGAGGATCCTGGCGAGCCCGGGGATGAGCGCGGGGATGTGCGGAGGATCCGGGTGGCCCCTCTGGCTCCTGCTCGCTGGGGGACCGGCAGCAGCGAGGGTTTTATAGCCGCCCTTATCGGTCCCCCCCGGGCTGCGGAGCCAATCGGCGGCGCTGGGCAGAGCCAGGGGAGGACTGGACTCATTCAAGCCCCACGAAACTGCAACTTCACAGGAAGAATATTTTCCAGCCCATTAAAAGTACCTGCCAAAGAACAATGAGCGAAAAGTTCATCCCTGAAGGAGCGGTGGGAAAGGGAGGGGAGGGGGGGAGGCTTCCTACGGATAATGGAGCTCGAGGAAATGACAGCGCCGTCCTGAAGCGCCCCCACCCCAAAAGAAAACCACCTGCCCTTGAGGGAAAGCTGTTCCCGNGCCCCGGCGCTCACCTTTCCCTGCGCTGCCGGTGCCTCCGTCCTGCCCCGGCACGTGCGAGCCGCGGGACTCATCCCTGCCCCTCACGTAGGCACATGCAAATCCCCTCCCAGCCCCAAACCTCGCCTGCTGCCTCCTCAGCTCCCCTCACCTGCACCATTCCCTCCATAAAATCAGCTATCCAAACCTCAGCCTCGCTTTCGCTGCGTCCCCAAACCCGATTTTTAGGTGTTTGGTGGTTTTCCTCATCCCCCTCTCTCTGCTCCAAACTCGATCCTGTTTTTCAGATTTCATAACGGGAGGAGGCACCCTAATGCCTGGTTTAGTCTTGGTTTTAATGGGCACATAATGAGGATTAACACGCTGGAGAACTGATTAGCCTGGATCCCAGAGACAATTTCAAGGTCTGGGTGTCTCGGGGATGAAAGCACAGCAGGGCTGTTCAGCCTTAGAGCTGAAAGGAAATCGGGAAAGGTGCACGGAGAAAGATTTCCAGACAAAAAGTTACAAGTTCCTGCAGCTTAGAATAAACACGAGGATGCAGAGATCAGGTCTGGCTAATCTGAGTTGAGACAGTTTGGATCCTGAGCACGTTTGGGGCTCACTCTGCCACCCCCAGGATCCTTTCTGGGAAGGAGAAGGACTCTCAGCTCTGTGGTGTCAGGCAGGGAAATCCAGCTTGGATAGATCCACGGATCCATCCAGGTACAGAATTCCCATTTGACAAACCAATCCCACAAATCCCATTGAAGTGGAGGTGCAAAACGCCTCATTTTGGGGAATTTATTCGGGTTTACGGCAGCTCAGTTTAAAAGGCAATAAGGAAGAATGAAAGAGAAGCAGGAGGAGGCTCTTCCCATGGAGCTCCAGAAGCTGTGCCCACGGCTTTACCTCGTTCCTGCCCTTTTCCCCTGGGAAAACGGGACCGCTCTGCATCCTGCCCATCCCTGTCTCCGATCTCTCCCAGGAAGGCGCTGCCAGCCCAGTTCGGGCAGCGCTGCCCCATTCCCGGTGGTGTCGGCTCCCTTTGGAATGGGAACGGGAGCGAGGATGTGCTCCTGCCCAGGGGTCACAGGAACAGCTGTGCCAGATGTTCCGAGAGTGCTCCAAAAGCCCTGAAACGGGAGAGTTTCGGGTTTCGGGTTTCGGCTCCGGTTTGGGACACCGAGCCAAATTCATTAAATAAAGAAAAAATTAAAAATATCAAGAAAAAGAAGCAGCAGCCCCGCAAAGCGTTGTGGTTTCTCCACTTCAGAGCCGCGGTCCAGTTTGGAAGCGAGAATAATCCCAGAGGGTTTGATCCTGATTAAATCAAAAGCAACTCTGGCAGCGACTTCAATGGGGGCTGACTCACGGCTCCAGCGCCGTCCTCTCCGCAGGGGAAGCGCCGCATTTTCCACACAATCGCATCGCAATCTCCCAGCCCCATCCCTCCACCCCTTCACCCCCAAGGTGAACATTCCCGCTTGGCTTTTTTGGCTTTTCCAGCTGCGCTTGGAGGAGGCTGCAAACCCAGGCAGGTTGTCCCTGCCCTGCGAGCACGTCTGCATCCGCAGGAGCCCAACTCCGGGAGGGAATTAACGCCGAGGGGACACTGAGGTTATTCCAGCACATTTTCTGTTCTTTCTCCTACGATTCTTCCAAGGATTTGCTGCTTTAGGGCCACATTTGGGGTTTGTACCTGCTGCATGTTTGAACTGCGAGCAGCAGGAACGGGAGGTGAGCGAGGCTCAGTTTGGGGTCACGGACACGGCGACCCCGTGAGTGGTGTTGGATCAGGACACAAATATTAACACACCAGGAAAACTCCATGGAGGCTCCAAAAAGGCCCCGTGGAGGCCGAACTTTTATTATTTTGCTTTAAAAGAGTGGTGGGATGATTTCAGGAGTGAGGGCCCAAGTGCGGAGAGGAATTAACGCCAAGGGGACACTGAGGTTATTCCAGCACATTTTCTGTTCTTTCTCCTACGATTCTTCCAAGGATTTGCTGCTTTAGGGCCACATTTGGGGTTTGTACCTGCTGCATGTTTGAACTGTGAGCAGCAGGAACGGGAGGTGAGCGAGGCTCAGTTTGACCCCGTGAGCGGTGTTGGATCAGGACACAAATATTAACACACCAGTAAAACTCCATGGAGGCTCCAAAAAGGCCCTGTGGAGGCAGAACTTTTATTGTTTTGCTTTAAAAGAGAGGGGGGATGATTTCAGGAGTGAGGGACCCGCCCGAGCCGCTGTCGAATTTGGCAGGGGACTCACACAAGCAAATTTCTGCCCGAGACCTCGGAGTGCTGCGCTACCAGAGCACATTTGCATCACTTCCTTTGCATATTGAAGGCAGCAAGGGCTCAAAATGCCCTGGAAACTTCCATTCTGCCCTGGCTGGGGGATTTCCGAGGAGTTTGGTGGCAGAGGAGCTTGGCTTCAATCCTGCACCAGGTTTTAAAGGGAAAAAGGAACAGTCAAGTGGAATCACTGCCCCAAAAGCAGTGGCTGGCCCATTCCAGGGCCATGCACTTTAAAACTGTTGTTAGAAGGTTTAGGGATACAAGAACACCCATTATGGGATAAGGTTTTCCCTAAAAAAGTTCTTTCCTCCCGATCTCAGGTAACAGCTGCTCTACAGCACAGCGAGCTCATAAAAAAACCCAGACAAAACAACTCAAAATCAAAAGTTTCCCTATTTGTTCCTAAAAGCTTGGCACAAGCTGCTGGAAGGTTTTCCCCGTGGCTTCCCTTGCAGGTGAAATGCTGGAGGGTTTATTTTCCTGGCTGATCCGCGGAAAGAGAAAAAAGAAAGGCACTGTTAGCCCTGGGAGAATCACCCCCTCCTCTCCACCCCCGTTCAGCAGCCCCTATTAAATTGCACAGCCCGGCCTTTTGTGCCGCTGCTCCTCTGTTCCCAAGGTGTTAAGATTTTTATCCAACCTCTCTCAAAAACATCGAGGGGGAGGAGAAAAGAAACGAGGAAAAAGAGAAAGGGGCACCTAAAGTCAGCGACCCCCCCTCTTTCTGCTCAGCTGCTCCTGGCTGGGAACGGCTGCGAGGGCGGCCCCCCCTTCCCCTCCATTGTGTAACTGGATCCCTTCCCACCTTTATCCCCCTTTTCCAGCCGGGACCCCTCCGCTCCCTGCGCTCCGAGGGACGTGAGCAACTGCATCACCTCGGCAGCGAGAGCCGCGGCCCGGCACGTCCTGCGCGGCGATCCGCCCTGCGCGGCTGCTTCCCAACAAACCAACATGCCCTGATCCTTCCCAGCGATCCGCCCTGCGCGGCTGCTTCCCAACAAACCAACATGCCCTGATCCTTCCCAGCGATCCGCCCTGCGCGGCTGCTTCCCAACAAACCAATGTTCCCTGATCCTTCCCAGCGATCCGCCCTGCGCGGCTGCTTCCCAACAAACCAACATTCCCTGATCCTTCCCAAGGATCTGCCCTGCATGGCTCCTTCCTGGCGAGCCAGCATTCCCTGATCCTTCCCTTCCCAACAAACCACCATTCCCGGCTGCTTCCCAGCGATCCAACATTCCCTGATCCTCCCCAGGGATCCGCCCTGCATGGCTCCTTCCCAGCAAACCAACATTCCCTGATCCTTCCCAGGGATCCGCCCTGCACGGCTCCTTCCCAGCAAACCAACATTCCCTGATCCTTCCCAGCAAACCAACATTCCCTGATCCTTCCCAGTGATCCAACATCCCCTGCTCCTTCCCTTCCCAGTGATCCAACATTCCCTGATCCTTCCCAGTGATCCAACATCCCCTGCTCCTTCCCTTCCCAGCAAACCAACATTCCCTGCTCCTTCCCTTCCCAGCAAACCAGCATTCCCTGCTCCTTCCCTTCCCAGCAAACCAACATCCCCTGCTCCTTCCCTTCCCAGCAAACCAACACCCTCTGCTCCTTCCCAGCTCTCCGAGGTCCCCTCACCACCCCCTGCTCCACTGCCCCCTCGGCACCCACGGCCGAGGTCCCCCACCTTTCCCCGGCGCTCCCGGCACCCCAAAGGGGCGGCTGGGGGCACCGCAGGGATCCGGGGCTTCACGGGATGGTTTGGCTGGGGAGATGGTCCCGTTCCACCGCTTCCACCGGCCCAGGGTGTGCCCAGTCCCCTCCAGCCTTCCAAGGGATGGGGAATCCACGACTTCTCCGGGCCGGCGTGAGGCAGGACCCGTGCCCAGCAGGGCGAGGCGATTCCTGCTCATTGTGATTTGAAGGTGTTCCCAACCACACGAGAAGCACTCCAGGATTTTCGGGGATCAAACCTGGCTGTGTGGAGGCCTTGGCCCGTGGCCAGCCGCCCTCGCAGCCCGCTGGACCAGCTCCCCAGCAGGTGCACATTAAGCCTGACCGCGGAATTCCATCCCCTCCTCCCTCCCCGCCATGGCTCCGGCGCGTCCCCGCACGCTGCCGGGATGTGATTCCCCATCCCGGGGCTGGGAGCCGGCAGCAGCTGCAATTACCCCGGCAGGAGAAAAGCGAAGGAAGGGAGAGGCCAAGCAGAACCTCTGAATTTGCTTAGCCCAGGTGAATAACCCCGGCTGCACCGGGGCAGCGGTGTCAGAACTTGTTCCAAAAGGCAGGATGCAATTTAGGAGTTACCTGGGAGTCTGCCCCGACAGAGCCACTTGGATCCGGCTACAGGCTCCACAAACCTGGCAGCAGCAGCAGCAGCAAAAAACCTCAGGAAATCTGATTATTAAAGGGATTTAATACCTCAGCTTTAGGTGCAGGCAGTCAGGGTGGGTTTGGCTGTGTCACAGGGAAGCTACAATTGTTCAGTGCCCAATATTAGGTGGCAATTATTAACAGGACGAGGGGAAATGGCCTCAGGCTGTGCCAGGAGAGGCTCAGGCTGGGCATCAGCAGGAATTTCTCCATGGAAAGGGCTGTTAAATACAGGAAGGAGCTGCCCAGGGAGGTTTGGAATCCCCATCCCTGGAGGTGTCCAAGGAAGGCCTGGATGTGGCACTCAGGGCTCTGGGCTGGATCAGTCACAGCTTGGGCTCGATGATCCCGGAGGGCTTTTCCAACCTTAACGATCCCATGAACTTTTGTCTTCTGCTGTGCTTGAGTGAACTGGCAGCAGAAACAAAGGCAAAAGAAAGGATTTCTCGTATTGTTGTGATTGATTCGCGTCGCGCAATTTGATGTTTTTAATAACAGGAGTCCCACATTTCAGTCTCGTTCTGCTGGGCTTGTTCTGCATCTTGGAACTGCAGTGTCTGATGAAAAGTGATTGCTAATAATAACCTGGAGTCACTCGTAAGCCTGGCCTGGAAATCCCACCGCCTGCTTCGATGGGATTTTGATTCAAACCAAATGTGCTTCATGGATGAGACGCATCAAGAACTTTCAGCACTCAGCTCCTGCTTCCTCAGGCACTGAAAATGCTCCTCCGTGGAGGGGGAGAAGTCCTTCACAGGCACTGCTGAAAGCTTCTCTCCACACCGAGCAGACGTGGGGAGCACTGGCTTGGGCTGGGTTTGTCCCTGGAAAACGGAGTCAGAGGGTTTTGAATCCTCCCCTGCAGCAGGTGGAGGTGCCAGCCCCATTCCCTGCCCCATTTCCTGCCCCA
>VZTF01005261.1:46238-56603 GCA_013397755.1 Cnemophilus loriae
CCCCATTCCCTGCCCCATTCCCATTCCCATTCCCATTCCCTGCCAGCCCTATTCCCATTCCCATTCCCTGCCAGCCCTATTCCCATTCCCATTCCCATCCCCAAACTCTCTCTTTGTCCATCACAAGCTCCTGAACACCAAGGGACTTTTTTTTCCCTGGGAATCTCCATTGGTTCAGCTCAGAGCTTTAACTTTAAACAGAAAGAATTTTTGGAGACCTTTTATCCCCACGGAACACTTGGGAACACCTTTGGGGTGTCAAATTGGTGGAGAGCAACCCTAAAATTTCCTGTGGGAATCCAGGCTTTGTTAATCCCTGCGCTCAAGGAAATTCCCACTCCCGCCACGAGGAAGGAGCCGTTTCCTGCCAGCTGCCTTCCCACAGGGACCGGGGGTGATCCTTGGCCACCCCACGGAGCCTCCGGAGCTCCCCGATTGCTCCCTGAAGGCCGAAATAGCCCAGGCCTACCTGGACAAATAATTTGGATTTCTGGTGATATTTAAGAAGGGCTGGACAAAGCCTGAGGAAGCTGGGAACAAACCTGTGCCAGAAAGGATGGGCTGATGGATTTTAGCATCGTTTTGTCCTCACTCTTCCTGTTCTACCTCACCTTTTGGCTGGTTTTTTGGGGAATTCCCGCTCTTCCCCCAGTTTAACCCAGTCCTTCGCTGCAGAAACCCCTGGCAAGGCTCTGAGATCTCAGTTGCTGCAGCAGGGAATTATCAAAGGGGCTACAGGACAATTTGGCTGTCAAATCCAAACCAGCAAATCCACCCCAAATCCAGGGAATTGCTCCCCAGTGGCCACTGGAGTAGCTGCTGACCCAAAGAATTTACTCTGGAAAGCTTCTGACAATCCTACACCAGGAATTTCCTGATTTCCCAGCTCTTCCTACAGAGAACTCCTTGTGGATGGGGATTTCCAGGTGTTATTTCCAGGGATTTCAGAGCTGGAAGCCTCCTGCTCACCAGAGAGAGAGAAGGGCCTGCAATAATGAGGGAAAATTGCTCAGATCTTTTCCAAAGAAAAATTTCCACTCGGAAATGCTTGCCAAGGTCTGGATTGGGGGTAGCAAATATCTCTTGGAGCTGCAGAACGAAGCCAGGCTAATTAACAGCACTTAATTGCTGGCTGGAAGAATTGTGGATACAAAAATGTAATTAAAGAGTCCAATTCACAGAAGTGGAGGATTTTTCCCCTCTGGGGCAGGTGAGATTTCGGGGCACTCTTGGAATAGCAGTGAGCAGGGAACAGCAAGCGGGGGGAGGCAGGGAAATCAAGGCAGGAAGCTTCGGAGAATGCTCTGCTTCCAAAAATAGCCCCGAGTTTTGGTTATTTTCGAGTACAGAGCCACCAGGCAGCAAAATCTGCACAATCATCCCCTCCAGCCAGCGCCGGAGTCAGCGGCTTCCCGGGAATTAAAGTGCAAATTTGGGCAAGGATGCGAGGAATGCCAGGCTGGGAAGCAGGGAAAGGCCCTAATCCAGGCCCAGAATCCCATCTAAATATACCCAGGGACACCGGGAACAGCCCGGGGCGGCTCCGATCCCTCGGGAATCCTCCCTGCCCGGAGTGTTGGGTCCTGCCCCATCCGTACCCACAGGAATGTGAATTTGGGGTCAAATCAGCCCTTTTCCATCCAAGCTGCCCAAACACCTGCAGGACCCCTTTGGTTTTCCAGAGGCTCCGGGATTAAAATGAAAAGAATAAAATTCGGGCCTGAAATCGCCCGTAATGGAGCTCAGGGATTTTTAGGATGGATTTTTAGGGATGAGATTCACACGGGGATTTTCTGGAGCATCAGGAGGGAATCAGCAGCCAGAGAGTCTGGGATAAGCGGGAATGGGACGGAGGACACAGCCTGGAGTTCAGGGATAATGGTTCAACAACTTCCAGTGGCTGCTCCGAAGGATTTGCCCCGTTCCTGCCTTCCCATCCCCCGCTCCGGGAGCTTTTTAGGCTCAGCTCCCCCATTAGAGCTGCTGGACAGAGCAGCACTTGTCCCTCGTCCCTTGTCCCTTGTCCCTCGTCCCTCGTCCCTGTCACACACTTCTGCCTCCAAAGGCAGCCTCAGCGTCCAGGCAGCCCCGATCCCTTCCCAAATCCACCCAAATCACCTGCCCAGGAAAAATCCTCAGCCGGGATTTCAGGAGGGTGGAACCCAGCAGTTCGCACCTAAAACCACCTGAAACCACGGCATGGCTGTCCCCAGCACCACGGAACGCTGCAAAATCTCTGGAATTACATCCCCTGGCTGCCCTCTCCCTGCTTTTTATGGGATGTGGATCAGGGATCGCCCCCACACAGCCGGAGGAGCACCAGGAATTCCCTTGGTTGTCCCTCCATCCTCAGAAAACACTTCACACCCTCCCTTTCCCACGTCATTAAACACAAATTTCTAATGAAATAAATTAAATTAGAGTCTCCCCAGCATGGCTATGGTGGGAAATAAGAAACTCGGGACCAGGCTGGGAATTTCTGAGTGAGAAGAGCCTCAGATCCAGTTTTTGCTGCACTTTCTGATGGAGCTGCCTGAAGTTTCTTTGGGATGTGTTAGAGCCCAGCCATTTGTCGGACAAATTCCTGCTGAACAAAGCACACGGAGCTGGAACTCGAGCTATGTGCCAGGCTATTTATGTTTGCCCCTCTGCAAGTTGTTCCTTTCAGGAAAAGTTTCCTCTTTAAGAAACTCGGATTTTTAGGTGCCTGCAAGAAAATTCCCAACTCCCCAAAGCCCCTCAGTGCCCAGGTTCTGCTGGATAAATCCAGCCCTTCCCGTAGATTAACCTTAAAATGCATCTTCAATGGATTTTACCTCCAAGAGCTCATTTTTTTAACCAAAAAAGGCCTGAGCAGGAGCTGCTGCTTTGAGATTTCCAGGAAATCGAGGCATTCAGAACCTCAAAATTAATCCCCCAAGCACAACCCCGTTCCAATTAAGCGATTACAGAAATGCACACGAAGCAGCGGCTGAAACACACCTCAGCTACGGGATATGGGCAGCACGAGTTCCTGCTGAACACGCAGGAAAATGGGATTTTCCCCGACTTTCATGGGTGGCTTCAGTTTTGCCTTTTAAGTTCTCAAGAGGATAAACCCAAGCCAAGTTAATCTCAACCAAAATCGGGGCGAACACAGGGGATTTTTGCCCTCCATCCCTCGATTTACTCCAATAATGACATCCCCTAAACTTTTTCCAGTGGGAAGCCTCTGTCCTCGTTGAGAGCTGATGGACAGATCCGACGGGAATGGGATGAGGGTGGGGAAGCCTCTGTCCTCACTGAGAACTGGTGGACAGATCCGACGGGAATGGGATGAGGATCCAGGATAGGCAGCCTGACCCCAGCAAATGGATCCAAATCCTTTCCAGAGGGGTCAACACAACCGCAGAGCCTCATTCCCAGTCCTTTCCATCTCATTGCTGCGTCCCAGCCCTTCCAAAGCAGGAGCGGCTCTTTGGGATCCCAGTTCCTGCTGTCCTTCCCCCAGGCAGCTCCATGGAGCTCCAGCTGCCTCAGCCTTATCAACCCCAAGGGTGATGTGGTAACAAACTGGGGGCCTTGGCATCCTCGAACATTTTCTTGCTGGAACAGCTTTCCCAGAGGAGCTGTGGCTGCTCCTGGATCCCTGGAATTGCTGGTCCAGGGCTTGGAGCACCCTGGGACACTGGAAGGTGTCCCTGCCCATGGCATGGGTGGGCACTGGGGTTTAAAATCCCTTCCAACCCAACCCGTCCCAGGATTCTGTGACAGGACCAGCCCCTCCCAGCAGCACTTTTGTCCCAAAGCAGCCAAAATCCCGTCCTGTGTCAGCAGAGCCGTGGGGAGCCACAGGCCACTGCTCCAGTTCAAAGCCTCTTTCCCGGGAGCAGGGCCAGGAACAGCTCAAATTGAAAGCACACACTTGATACGAGCACCCTGATCAGCTCCAGCTCCAGCTCTGCACATCTTGGCTGGTTAAAAAAATAAAATCTGTCCAGAGAGTCCGTGGGGCTCCTTCCTGAGGGCCCAGTTCAGCAGGTCACTCACTCCGGGTGTGCTCAGCTCCAGTGTCACTGGAATAACAGAATCCTGGAATGGTTTGTGTTGGAAGGGACTTTAAAACTCATCCAGGGACAACTCCCACTATCCCAGGTTGCTCCAGCCTGGCCTTGGGCACTTCCAGGGATCCAGGGGCAGCCACAGCTCCTCTGGGAATTCCATCCCAGCCCTTCCCCACCCTCACAGGGAGGAATTCCTCCCCGATATCCCACCTAACCCTGCCCTCTTACAGCACAGAACTGAGGTTATCAGGCAGTGCCTCAGTCCAGACCGCACCACCAGCACCTGCGAGTCCGGGAGGGCAACTGGGGCCACCACAAAATTCCTCAAGATACAAGGAAAGCCAAGAAGCTGTGGCTGCCCCATCCCTGGGAGTGCCCCAGGCCAGGTTGGAGCCACCTGGGACAGCAGGAGGTGTCCCTGCCCGTGGCAGGGGTGGGATGGGATGAGCTTTAAGATCCCTTCCAAGCCAAACCACTCCAGGATTTTCTGGAAGCTCCGTGTGCAGCAGCCCGGCTTGAAGATCCCCCCAAGCTGCTCCCTCCGCGGGGCACAGCAACACCTCCCGCGGGGCTGGAAGCGCCATCCCCTCCCCAAAACACCGCTCCGGGCAGGGACCGGGACGAGAGCGAGCCGATTCCTCCCAATAGATGGCAGCAATGCCTGGAGGAGACCGGCACGGCTCCAGCCCCGCTCCCGCCCGGCACAGGTGAGCCCCGGCCAGAGCATCCCTGGGATACAGGGAGGGCCGGGATGTGCTGCCCGCAGCCTTTGGAGCATCCCTGGGATGCAGAGAGGGCCGGGATGCGCTGCCCATGGGATTTGGAGCATCCCTGGGATGCAGAGAGGGCCGGGATGCGCTGCCCACAGCCTTTGGAGCATCCCTGGGATTCAGGGAGGGCCGGGATGTGCTGCCCGCGGGATTTGGAGCATCCCTGGGATTCAAGGAGGGCCGGGATGTGCTGCCCGCGGGATTTGGAGCATCCCTGGGATTCAAGGAGGGCCGGGATGTGCTGCCCGCGGGATTTGGAGCATCCCTGGGATTCAAGGAGGGCCGGGATGTGCTGCCCGCGGGATTTGGAGCATCCCTGGGATTCAAGGAGGGCCGGGATGTGCTGCCCGCGGGATTTGGAGCATCCCTGGGATTCAAGGAGGGCCGGGATGTGCTGCCCGCGGGATTTGGAGCATCCCTGGGATTCAAGGAGGGCCGGGATGTGCTGCCCGCGGGATTTGGAGCATCCCTGGGATTCAAGGAGGGCCGGGATGTGCTGCCCGCGGGATTTGGAGCATCCCTGGGATTCAAGGAGGGCCGGGATGTGCTGCCCGCGGGATTTGGAGCATCCCTGGGATTCAAGGAGGGCCGGGATGTGCTGCCCGCGGGATTTGGAGCATCCCTGGGATTCAAGGAGGGCCGGGATGTGCTGCCCGCGGGATTTGGAGCATCCCTGGGATTCAAGGAGGGCCGGGATGTGCTGCCCGCGGGATTTGGAGCATCCCTGGGATTCAAGGAGGGCCGGGATGCGCTTCCCGCGGGATTTGGAGCATCCCTGGGATTCAAGGAGGGCCGGGATGCGCTTCCTGCCCTCCTTTGGAGCATCCTTGGGATTCAGAGAGGGCCGGGATGCGCTGCCCTGGAGCATCCTTGGGATTCAGGGAGGGCCGGGATGCGCTGCCCGTGGCCTTTGGAGCATCCCTGGGATTCAGGGAGGGCCGGGATGCGCTGCTCTGGAGCATCCCTGGGATTCAAGGAGGGCCAGGATGTGCTGCCCGCGGGCTTTGGCGCATCCCCGGGATTCAAGGAGGGCCGGGATGCGCTTCCTGCCCTCCTTTGGAGCATCCTTGGGATTCAGGGGAGGACCGGGATGCGCTGCCCTGGAGCATCCCTGGGATTCAGAGAGGGCCAGAATGCGCTGCCCTGGAGCATCCTTGGGATTCAGGGAGGGCCGGGATGCGCTGCCCACGGCCTTTGGAGCAGCCTCTCCTGGAGCCTTCCCTCCTCCCTGCCCGGTGTTTGGTGCCCTGGAAGCTGCAGCTCCCTCCCCCCGAGCTTCCCCTCGCCGCTCTCTTTTGTTGGGAAGCGGGAGCGCGGCACTGGACGTGCTCTGGGAACGGCCCCGTCCGAGGAGAGGAGGTTTTGTTCCCCCGTGTCCCGATTCGAACCCTTCGGGACCTCATCACGCTTTTGGCAGCGGCGCGAGAAGCCAGGGATGAATCAGGTTATTGTATTTCCTGGGTTTTTACCCTGCCGCTGTGGGGTGCGACCCCAGTGAAATCCCAGCCCCGCGTCCTCCCTGCTGCACTCCTCCAGCTCCCCAAAAGCGCTTTTTTTCTTTCGGAAAAGGCAGTTTTGCTAACGCCGTTTAACGATTTGGAAAGGTTTAAAAACCTCACCTAGAACGGTTAAATCCCCGCAGAAGGAGGGGGAGAAAGGGGAGACGGGAAGGGTTCAGACACGCTGGGAGCCGGGAAACCGGGAAGAGAGAAACCAGCAGCGAGAAGCGGCTTTCCAAATCCCGGCCTCCTACTTTGTGAGCACATTTAAGTAACGTTAATTGCAGTGCACTGCGGGATAAAGAGGCATTTGTAATTGATTAATCTATGTTTGCCATTTCCTAATTAAAGAGAAAAGAAACCCTAATTATGGCGCTCTGTCCCAGGCAGCGGAACAGTCATTACGGAATGAGCAATTTTCCCTCCTCGCACACTGGGCTCCCCTTTTCTCCCACGTTACATAAAACCCTCGGCTCGCACAGGGCCGGGCTCAGCTCGTTAGGCACGGTCGAGGCTGGGCTCAGCTCGTTAGGCACCACCAAGGCCGGGCTCAGCTCGTTAGGCACGGCCGAGGCCGGGCTCAGCACCCTCGGTGGGAGCAGGGCAGGGCTGCAGAGCTCAGCCCCAGCTCCAAACCCTGCGAAGCATCGCTGGGGGAGCTTTCCCAGCACCCCCCTGGAAAACAGGATCGGTGAAAAAGGTGAATTTTGGGGTTTAATGACGTCACTGTGTCTGTAACGGGGCTGGTTGGTTGGAAAGGAAACGGGGAGGAGGTGGGAAGAGTTTAAAAATTCCCAGCAGGTAAAAGAGACAACACCTGAGCTGTGCTGGTCCCTTCTGCCTCACCTGAACGTCAGAGGAAGGCAGAGGGAGAATTTTCCGTCCTCGGCTGCACTCACAGCGATGGACGCAGCCCCGGCTCTGCTGCAGCCCCACGAATTCTCTCCAGAAGGACAAAGACCCAACCCGACCCCTCGGAAATGCTCCTCATCCTCTGCCACGCCCTCCTCCACAGCCCAGACTCCTGCAACCTCTCCTCTTGCAGGAGGGAAAATGGGAGAAGCCTCCAACGATGTTGGAGCGAATCAGGGAATCCTGGAATGTGTTGGGCTGGAATGAACCTTAAAATCCTCCAGTACCACCCCTGCCATGGGCACGGACACCTCCCGCTGTCCCAGGGTGCTCCAGCCTGGCCTNAGCTCCAGGAGCGGCCGAGTCTCTGCTCACTCAAATTTGATATTTATAATAAAACTGTGCCGGACAAGTCCAGAGCTCAGTGAATTCATTCAGTGGCTGGATCAGAGCGTTCCAGGCTCCCCTTGCCCTCCCAAACGAGGCAGGAGGGAACATTTTCCCTTTCCTTTGGAGGCCCTGCCGGGCTCCAGCTGGGAAATCACGGCCGGGAGTGGGAGAACCAGAGGGCTCCGATTTGCTCCAACACCCCTGGCACGCGGGGCTGCACCTCAGAGAGAAAATTTTCTCCAAAAACAGCGAAACTGCACCGCCCTGCACTTAAAAACCAGAGTTCAGGGCAGGTGAGGCCACTCCCGGATTTATTCCAGTGCCCAGTTCCTCTCCCTGCTTCCTGCAAGGAGCAGCTGGGGATCAGGATCGGCTGCTGGGAGAGGATGAAGCTGCTCACACCCCCCAGAGCTGCTCTGGGCTTGGGACTTCTCCACTTTCCATTTTTTGGGGTTTTTTTTTGGGTTTTTTTAATAAAAGCTTTGAGAGGAGAAAAAAAAAAATCATAATTAGAGTCATTATTGGGAGATATTGTTGAAGACACGTGGGAGGATTTTGAAGGAGAGCTTAGACATGAATAAATATAAAGAAAAGGCAGCTTTGAGCCAGGCAAGGGTTTAAAAAAGAACACGAAACACTCCTGCTTCAAAGTGAGAGTCGTTTTTAATAACTGGGGGTTGGGGGCAGCGTTGTTTTCCACCAGGTGCCAACATCTTCCTCCTTCCCAGCACATCTGAGCTGGGAAAGGAAAGTTGTTCCCAATCTCGCCTGGGATTGTTATTCCAGCCTCAGAACAGCCCCAAAGCCGTCACCGACACCACACAAACCCCACAGAAGCGGCAGAACGGGAGGCTTTGAAGGAAAACCCTTGCAGGGGAGGTGAATAAAATGCGGTGAAATTTTGTTTGTGCCCCTTGGCTGAAGCAAATCCCCCGAAAAATGAGACTTGAGAGAGCCCAGAGAGGAGATGAGGATGGGAACAGCACAGTTCAAAGCTCATTTCCCCCTCATTTCCAGCCGATAACCCCGGATAAGCGCAGGGATCTGGGAGCTGGGAGGTGCTCCCCAGCCCTGACCATTGCTGATAAGATTATTTCGGTGCTTATCACGAGATAAGGTCCGAAGTGGCCAATTCACAGCCAGAAATTCGGAACATGCAGCTCCCCAGACGCCAACACGTGGCTTTCATTTTCAGCACGAGTAATCCCTTAAATCCCAGACTTTCAGGAACCAGCCATGCCTAAAATCAAGCACACGTGGGGAGTTTGCAGGGTCAGATCATTTCCCTGAGTTTCCATCTGTTAGGGGAGAGGACTTTTTTTTATTTTTGCCCCTTTTTCCCCCGCTTTTCCCACCTGGTCCCGTGTTTGGAGCAGCAGTTTGGAAATATTCTGGTCCTTCCACTTTTATTTTTCCCTCTTTTCCCCCTTTTTCTGTGGTTTTTAACCTCTGGAAAATATGGATTTCTTAAAGTAAAATTGATTTCCTTCATCCCAGTGTTGGGATGTGAGATGGAAATTCCTCCTTGTTCTGCCGGGGGTTTTTCCTGCTCCTGACGGGGGAATCTCTGCCTGTCCCTGCCTCATCCCCTGCTAAAGATGAGAAGATGCAGGAATGAGGAGGGAAAATATCAGAATTAATGTATTTTTGATGATTTGGAGGGAGAGCTGAGCTGTTGAAACCCTCCCCGTGTTCACCAGCTGATTCATCCCTTATCCAACACCACTTGGAAATTCAGGAGGCTCTTCCCCCACTTGAAATTCCAGGAGGATTTTCTCCTGCTGGGCCTTTCTGGTCCATCCACGGCCTCACATCCCTCCTGAGCAGGTGCAATCCCTGCAGGATCCGCCGTGATTCCCTTTCCTGGCGCTGGAATGTCGCCAGGACCCCTGGAATGTCACCAGGAGCCCTGGAATGTCGCCAGGAGCCCTGGAATGCCACCAGGATCTCGTTCTGTGTCCTGAGGGAACCCCCCAGGAATTCGGCTCCACCCAAATCGCTGTGAATGATCCACTTTGTCTAAAAAAGGAGCACCTGGAGCAAAGGAAGAGAGGAAATCCATCCCAACCCTGGATCTGAATCCCCTTTGGGCACAATAAACCCCAATTTTGTCTTTCTGGTCCGTTGTGGGTTGCAGGCAATGGAAGCTTTGGGTTCCCCAGCCCTGCCCAGGGCTGGCTCCACTTGGCAGAGATGGGATCGGAGCCTTTGGGGAAAAACGGGAAGGGTTGGGAGATGTCTGCAGCTCTGACATGATTCTTTATGGCCCTTCAAGGAGTTTTGGCTGGAAAAAGGATCAGGAGGGGGAACTGGGGGGGAAAATAAGATGAGGAAGCTCAGCAGGCTTGGTTTTGACGATAGAGAACCCCACAAACGAAGGGGTTTCTGAAAACCTCCCAGGATTTGCTGTAAGATCTTGGCAAGGGTTTAAATCTACAGAGGCAGGGCAACCTTGGGGGAGGGATTGATCCATTTTATCCCCGTTTTGGTGGGGCTGAGGCTGGGCCAGGCTTTGGGAAGCCTGGGGGAGGGATTGATCCATATTATCCCTGTTTTGGTGGGGCTGAGGCTGGGCCAGGCTTTGGGAAGCCTGGGGGAGGGATTGATCCATGTTATCCCTGTTTAGGTGGGGCTGAGGCTGGGCCAGGCTTTGGGAAGCCTGGGGGAGGGATTGATCCATGTTATCCCTGTTTTGGTTAGGGTCAGGGTTAGGGTTAGGGTTAAGGTTAAGGTTAGGGTTATGGTTAGAGTTAGGGTTAAGCTGGGCACAGGCTGGGCCGGGCTTTGGGATGCTAGTCTGGTGCCGTGCAG
>VZTF01005261.1:62001-78101 GCA_013397755.1 Cnemophilus loriae
CTTCAGGATTCCCAATCTCCCAGAGAGCTCCAAACCCTCACTTCAGGATTCTCAATCTCTCTCCCGGAGCGCTCCAAACCCTCCTTCAGGATTCCCAATCTCCCAGACTGCTCCAAACTCTCACTTCAGGATTCCCAATCTCCCAAACGGCTCCAAACCCTCCTTCAGGATTCCCAGTCTCCCTGCCAGTGCCGGCGGTCGCTGTCCCCGGGGCAAGGGGGCACAGGGACAGCAGAGGGTCTCCTGCATCCCTGGGTTTAATTTCGCTGCTGTCCCACCCCGTCTCCTGCACAGCCCGAACCGTCGGGCCCTGCCGCGTGCGGGAGGGGGATTCGCTTCCCAGCCGTGCCTGTCTGGGGAGTAAATGTGGTGCTGGTGTTTATTCCTTGTTCCCGGGTGACTGGGGGCTCCAGCAGGGGACTGGGGCTGCAGACACCCCAAAGGCACTGCAGACACCCCAAAGGGCCCTGCAGACACCCCAAAGGGCCCTGCAGACACCCCAAAGGCACTGCAGACACCCCAAAGGCACTGCTGAGGGACTGCAGACACCCCAAAGGCACAGCAGACACCCCAAAGGGCACTGCTGAGGGACTGCAGACACCCCAAAGGGCACTGCAGACACCCCAAAGGGTCCTGCTGAGGCACTGCAGACACCCCAAAGGCACTGCAGACACCCCAAAGGTGTCAAAACTGAAGGTGCTGCCCGTGTGTGAATGAAGGTTTGGGATGGAAGGACTCGAGTCCATAAAGGAAAGGTCCTGGATTAGGATTTGATTGCCCTCAGCATCCCCTCGCTGGGACAGAGCCACTCCCAGCGCACACCGATCCCACACAGATGTCCCCAAACCCCAGAGTTTAAAAGCCGCGGCGATTCCTTCACCTGTCCCCGATGCGTTTTGCCCGCTGACCTCACCGGGATGAACTCACCCGGGGAGCTGCAAAGGTTCCCAAACAAAGGCTCCTTCCCATTCCGGCTGACACAAACAGCGCTCCCGTCACTCTGAGTCACTCCCGGCTCCGGCCGGGCCCCACCCGGCCCGGCAGCCTGGGGAGGGTCTCCCTGCTTTGATGTCCTTGGCCGCGAACGGCGTCACCCTCCCCTGCACCTGAGCAAACATCCAGCAAAGCCTCCTTCCCTCCCCTCCGGCGCTGCCTCCCCTCTTCCCTTCCCTCGCTTCATCCCTTTCCTCGGGAAGAAGGGAACCGAGGCTCTGTGACCCCGAGGATCTCGGAATCTTAATGAAGATGCAGCAATTAAACAGACAGTCCTGGACGAGAGCGAGAAGGACAAAAGGGATTTTTCCTTTGCTCTGAATCAGCCATTTCTCCTCTGATGGGGGAATTATTGGGGTTATGGAGAGCCCGGAGATGTGGCTGCCCCTGGATCCCTGGGAGTGTCCAGGGCCAGGTTGGAGAGGGGTTGGAGCAGCCTGGGACAGTGGGAGGTGTCCCTGCACATGGCAGGGGGTGGCTGTGGATGAGTTTTAAGCTCTCCTCCCACCCAAACCATTCCAGGATTCCACGCTGTGATTCCACGCTGTGATTCCACGCTGTGATTCTATGCTAAGATTTATGTGTCCCCCCTCAGCTGTTCCCTCCTCTCCTGAAATGTCTCTTTATTGGAGCACCTTACCTGGAACCTGGGGGGTGCAACACCCCCAGAATTTTTTCCACATTTCTTTGCAAATGCTTCCCATGGCCACCACAAAAAAAAACCCAAAATAAACAAAAAAAGAGATATTTTCTAGGTAAATTTGCTTTTTAGAGGTATTGGAGTCATCCAAGGTGAAGATCAGGCAGCAGGGACTGCATGGAACTGGTCACCCTTTGGATCAGGGCTCCGATTTTATTGCCGTCATTATCCCTTCCCTTCTGGGTTTAGGAGGCTCTGCAGTATCAGGTTGCTCAGAAAATTTCCATCATTAGGCCTGATCTTCTGCTCATTTAAGGAGACAGAAGGCTGAAATCCTGGGAGCTGCACAGTTCCTGCAGGTCCTGCTGGAAATGCCCCGCTCTGGTCGAGGCTGCCCGAGCGCAGGGCCCGGGGGTGCCGGGGATCTGTCCCTGGAAGGACTGGGAAGCCCCAGTTAGGAATTGTTTCCTGTCTTCGATTCCTGGGGATGCTCCAGAGCATCCTCAGCACCTCCCAGGCAGCCTCTCCTCGGAGCAGGGCTGGGAATGGGGCAGAGCTCCTGGGGAAGCTCCCAGAGCAGGCTGCTCCCAACTCCTGCCCTTGGAGCTGAACTTTCCACCCCAGCCCGCCCAGTTTGGGTCGAGAAGCTCAGCCACAGAGCCTCCTTTTTGCTCTTTGCCGAATATTTTGGGTTCAGACTCCTTTTCCTCCCAGCCCTCCATGGATGCAGAGATTTTCTGGAGACCTGGGATTCTCCAGAGCACTCGGGTTAAAATCCCAGCTGGTTCCTGGGGGAGATGGGGTAAAACAGAACAGACACTTCCAGCCTTGGCTGGAGCTTTTCCAGCCACAGATTCCCAGTCCTGTGAGAACGATCCAGCCAAGACTGGAAACGTGGGTTTGACCCCTGAACATCCCAATTTTAGCTGTTTTTTTTACCCAGATATTTAATTCTGTCTCCCGCTTTAACCTCAAGGATCCCACACACCCCTGAAGGAGGTTTCTGTCATGAAAACCCCAATCCCAAGCTCCGGGTTGGATTTCTCTGTCAGGATTTGCAGACATTCCAGGTTTTAGCCACATCCATCCTCACGTCACCCAGACTGAGCCTGTGAACACCTGGAATTTTATCCAATCCAGCCAAATTTGCCCCCTGGCCTCATTCCTTACCTGCTGGCCACCTTCAGGTGGATGTGGGGTGGCTCAGCTGCTGTTCCGGAGTGTTTGACCAATGCCAAGGAGAAGATTTGTCCTTGTCTCTGTGACCTGGATCCTTTGATCCCATCCAGCCGTGCGGATAAAGGTGATTCATGGACCATTTCATTCCTCATGTCACTTATCTCCCGTTCCAAGAGGTGATCCCGTGTTTCCTTCAAGCCTTTTCCTGGTAAATCTCATCAAACCCATGAATTAACGAGGAGGATGAGGCTGATGGGGACGGGCAGTGGGGACCTGACCCAGGGAAGTGTGGAAAACCCAAAAAACACCAGGGCAAAGGCTGGAATTTTGGCCTTTGATTCAAAAGGAGAATTATTTCCATAAAAAACTGGGAAATTCCTGGAATGACAAGAGCCGGTGCGTTTGTCCCCAGCTGTGCTGCCCAGTAAGAGGATTTTGGGAAGATCTGAGGTTTAATTCCCTTTGGAGAATCCCAAATTCATTGAGGTTGGAAGAGATCTCCAAAATGAAGTGGCCAAACCCCACCCTGCCCACTGAGCCAAGTCCCAGAGTGCCACAACTCCTCATTTTTGAACAATTTCAGGGAATTTTTCCTTGAACACCTCCTGCGTGACCCTGGTTTGATCCTGGTGTTCTCAGGGATGATGGAACCCAGCGTTAGTGACCAGAAGGGAGCCCAGGGATGATGGAGCAGCACAATTTCCTTTGGATTTTGCACAGGGAGCAGCAAAATCTGAACATTTCCAATGGGACAGAGCCACCCCTGCCTCTGGAACTGGGATAAACCGAGAGGAGGAGGAGGGACCACCTCAAATCTCTCTCTCCAGCACAGGTGAAGTGGCTCAAAAAAGGCTTTTTAATTCTTTTATACTATGAAGCAAAATATATCAAAATATATACGGAGAGAAATTCTAGATCTCACCCTGACAGGAATTAATTACAGCTTCCTCCAGCACCACCAGAAAAGTGTTTAAATCACACCAAAATCCCGTTTTACAAAGCAAACTTTATGTTTTGTGCGATGCCACAAATTACAAGTGCTGGGCTGTCAGTGGGAGTTAATTTGGTGAGTTTGAATTCCACTCCCCAGAGGAGGAAGCCGTGCTCCTACCCAGGAATTCTGATACGGTGTCTCCTACGGGAAAAGCCTGGGATGAAAAGGAACCTGGTGGTGTCTGGCTTTTATTATTTATTGAACAATGCCCCATTGATTCGCAGCTCCTCCGCAGACAGCTCATAAACAAGGCCTGCAGAGCAGAGTTTAGACAAGGACAGAAATTCCTGAGCTCTCAAAGCTCTGGGGTTGCCCCCACTGGAAGGAATGGACAGGACTGGGATTTAAAGGGAGAAATGCGAAGATATTTTGCTGAAAGGAGAGGATTTCAGTGAAAAGTGCAGTTTCGTGGGTTTTTCCGGGTTTTTGGTGCTGAAATGTTTCTCCTGAGCTCATTAAAATGTTCCTCCAAAAGTTCTTGCCCCACAGAACACCCAGCACGTTTCTTTAGGGCAGAATTTCCTCCGGGTTTTTGTTGAAAGCTCTACCTGGGAATCCACGGGAACAAGGAAGGGTTTGTGCAGTTTGGGATTTACTGGTTTATACAGAAAAGGCCGTGGTTAGAATCCCAGAATCCTGGAATGGGTTGGGTTGGAAGGGAACTTAAATCCCATCCAGTGGCAGGGACACCTCCCACTGTCCCAGGGTGCTCCAGCCTGGCCTCGGGCACTGCCAGGGATCCAGGGGCAGCCCCAGCTCCTCTGGGAATTCCCTCCCAGCCCCTCACCCGCCTCACAGCAAAGGCTCTTCAGCCCCCACCCCGTGTCCCCATGAGCTCCAGAAGGTTTAAAACGGGATTTTCCCTGGAGTGCTCCCCCAGGAGATCAAATGAAAGTGAACGTGGCAAAGTCAGCGTCACCAAAGGCGTCTTCAAAACCTTCACCGCCCTTCCCTGGGGGCTCGCTGGGGCCTTAACAAAACAATGCCCCCAAGGAGGTGCTGGGATCTGGGGTTCCCACGGGCACCAGGGAGCATCCCTTGAATTGGCTGAACCCTCGGAAGCCACTCCGGCTCCCAGACCCACGGAACAGCTCCAGTGGCCGTGGCCTCTGCTGCTCCCCAGCTGTTAAATCACTTAAAGGCAGCTCGGGCTGCCCTCGGCCCTCTCCCATTCCCGTCACTTCCCACGTCAGAGGCTGCTGGAGCTCCGTCTTCCCACTGGAAGCAGAGGTGGGGTCCGTGGGATCGCGCTCTCCGCAGAGAATCCCGGCGTTAACGCGTCCCCCGCCCCGCGAGGACGCTGAGAAGCCCTTGGCCCCCTGAACCCTGAGCAGCCTTTGCAGGGCAGCCAGGGGCTCCCTCTGTTTTTCCAGGCACTTCTCTCGTGGCCTGGCTCTGGCTCCCGGTGCTGATTGTCATTTCTAATCTCTTGGCATCTCACTCAGCGCATTAAAAAAAAAAAAAAAAGGAAAACAACAGAAAAAAAACCCAACAGAAAAAAAACCCAACAAAAAGGTTGCTCGGAGTTGGCTCCGACTCAGCTCGCTGGCTGCAGGGATGAACGGCTCTGCCCCCGATCCAGCGCCTCTGAATATCCCAAATAAGCTGCAGGAAAGGTCACTGGAAGGGAGTGGGCTAATCCAAGGCACCACTGGGGCACCCGAGGAAAGGCTGAGCCCGAGGATCCCATTTCCCACCTGGTGGGCAGCACCCCGAGCCCGTGCAACGATCCCAGTCCCACCAGGGTGGGGGGGTCAACACCCAAATTCACGATATAAAACTGAGTGCTGGAATTAAGATTTAAAATTGGGAGTTTTGTCCATGCCACTGATATTTTCTGCCTGGTTTCCGTTCCAGCCTGGGTTTTCCACCCTCTGGTGCCACCTTGTCACCTTCTCAGGTGTGCAGGAGCACAGACAGTGCCTCCCACCTTGACTCCCTTCCTTTCCACATCTCCTTCAAGCAGGAGCTCCTGCTCACAGGGACTGGCAGGAATTTGCTTTAATTCCTCCGTTGCACAAATTTCCTGTTTCTAGTCCGGGTTTCTCCTTCTTCCCTTTGAATCTCGGGGTTCCTGTGCAATCCAGGAGGTCACTCCTTCCCTGGACATTGGCAGTCGGGGGTCATCTTCCTCTGCAGCCAGTCCTCACGTGCTGGGCTGTGCAAGGAGCCCTGGGAAGCAGCAGGAATTTCATTTCATGCCCCCAAAATCCGGGGGATTTTTGTAAAGCCTTCAGGACCGAAGATTTCTGCCATACCAAGGAATGACACCAGCGTGTGATGATGTTCGAACCCACAGCATGTCTTTAATCTGCTTTCAAATGCAAAATGGATGTGGTTCATCCTTAATTGAGGCAATTATAAAAACTTCCTGGTTATCCACTCATTTAACATGATTGGGCCTCCCTCTGGAAATGGCTCCAGCTACATTCCCATCCCTGGATTCAGAATATTTTGGTTTCTCAGCTAAAAACCCTAAGACTGAACCCAACCAGAGTCTCCAGAATTGTTTTTGGCTTTCCATAAGAAAACAGCAAATCACAGCTGGGAGGAGAAGGAAAATCCTTGGGATTCATCTCTTGCTTCCAGACAATGAAGTTACACAATAAACCAGGAGGAGCAGGAAAGTGATTTAGCAGGAAAATTGGGAGAAGGAGCTGGGAAGGGGCTGGAGCCCCAGGAGAGGCTCAGGGAGCTGGGAAAGGGGCTCAGCCTGGAGAAAAGGAGGCTCGGGGGGACCTTGTGGCTCTGCACAACTCCCTGACAGGAGGGGGCAGCCGGGGGGGTCGGGCTCTGCTCCCAGGGAACAGGGACAGGAGGAGAGGGAACGGCCTCAGGCTGGGCCAGGGGAGGCTCAGGGTGGACACCAGCAGGAATTTCCCCATGGAGAGGGTGGTCAGGCCTTGGAAGTGCCCAGGGAGGTTTGGAGCCCCCATTTCCGGAGGGATTTAACAGGTGGATGTGGCACTTGGGGACATTCCGTGGTGGCCTTGGCGGTGCTGGGGGATGGTTGGACTCCAAGGTCTTCAAAGTCTTTTCCAACCGGAACAATTCCATGGCGCTACAATATTATTTTCAGGAAGCTGTGGACGGACCTTTCTGGTTGCTGCCTAAATCTCTTTCCCTGGAGGTTCCTCTTCCGTGGTGCAGATTAAAGCTGCAGTTCTGCCACACACGAAACCCCTGGGATGGGACTGGGATGGCTCAGTGCTTTCTATTCTCACATCTATTTATTTATCTTAGTAGGAAACCACTTCCACTGTGACTGGAAATGGAGTGTTTGGGGGTTTTTTTAAGATTTCCTTTCCAAAAGGAAATAAGAAGAGCACAGGAACCAAATATTTCAGAGTTTTGCAGTGAGTGCACTGCTTTAAAACTGGAGAGTGATGTCCTGACAGTTAAACCAGTTATCCCACCACGTTTGGGAGTTAAAACAGCAATCCTGGGACAACAGAATGTCCCAGCAGCTCTACAAGGTCCAAAAAGCTTTCTAGAATCTTCCTTGGGCAGCTGCGAGGAGGGACAGGAGGGCTGTGGTAGGACGGGTCCCGTTCTCACCGTGCAAGAGGAATCCAAGCCTTTAATTTGGAATTAAATCCCATGTGGCTGTTCCTGGATGTGGGACGCACTGTGTAAAACCCAATCCGTCCACTCGGAATGGGAACATTTGGAATGGGAATCCCCCGGAATGGGAATAGCTGGTGTGGGTGTTTGTCCCTCCTCCAGAGGTGACCACGACACCTCCGGGCAGAAACATTCCCAACAGGGAGAATTTCCCAGCTCCCGTTTCCTGCTCCTTTTCTCATCATTTGCTTCTCCCTTTGTGCAGCTGAAATCCCAAAGTTTGGAAACCCTGTGGTGCCCTGAGGTGGGATCCTGCCTGGAGCGACACCCACGGCAGAATTCCAGCTCCATGAGGTGCAATCCATCCCCGTGCACGGAGCTGGAGGGAATCCTCGGAAGCCACGAGGGAAGGAGTTAATTAGGACATCCAGGGCATGAGTTGACGAGCTGCCTTTAATCCCTCCCAGTGCAGAAAGCGGAATGTGCAACGGGAATTTTTTCATTCGGGTTTTTTTTCTTCAAAGCCTGGAAAAATGTTAGGACAGCCATGCTGTTAATGGCGTGGCAGAGTCCAAAAAAATGTCATCCCCACTCCGACTGCTGGAAGCAAACAATGCGTGCTGGAAGGGAGATGTATTTAGGGGATAATCCTGTAGGAAGAATCCACGGAGGGAATCTGGGAAGGAAATTCCCTACAGGTGGGTTCTGGGAGCTGAACGCATTTTTCTTCCAGAGCAGCCACTGCAGGACAGAGTCCAGGCCCAGTATGGCCCTTTCCCTGCTCCCCCTGGACATTTCCCTGTTCCCTTTGCACATTTCCCTGTTCCCCTTGGACATTTCCCTGTTTTATTTGGACATTTCCCTGTTTTATTTGGGCATTTCCCTGCTCCCTTTGGGGATTTTCCTGCTCCCCTTGGACATTTCCCTGCTCCCTTTGAGCATTTCCCTGTTTTATTTGGGCATTTCCCTGGTTTATTTGGGCATTTCCCTGCTCCCTTTGAGCATTTCCCTGCTGCATTTGGACATTTCCCTGCTCCTTTTGGACATTTCCCTGTTCCCTTTGGACATTTCCCTGTTCCCCTTGAACATTTCCCTGCTTTATTTGGGCATTTCCCTGCTCCCCCTGGACATTTCCCTGCTCCCTTTGGGCACTTCCCTGCTCCTTTTGGACATTTCCCTGCTCCCCTTGGGCATTTCCGTGCTCCATTTGCACATTTCCCTGCTCCGTTTGAGCATCTCCCTGTTTTATTTGGGCATTTCCCTGCCCCATTTGGGCATTTCCCTGCTCCCCTTTGGACATTTCCCTGCTCCCCCTGGACATTTCCCTGCTCCCCCTGGACATTTCCCTGCTCCCCCTGGACATCTCCCTGCTCTATTTGGACATCTCCCTGCTCCATGTGGACATTTCCCTCCCTTGGGATGCTGAAGGACTCTCCCCAGGTGGCTCCCGCTGGGAGAGGAAGGTTTGTGCAGCTCCCCCGTGGATCTGCTCCCTGATCTGAGCCTTCCTGGTGCTTTTTCCGGAGCATCCCCCTTGCTCAACCTCCCGAAATCCCCAAACTTTCCACGGAATGGAACCTTTCTCGTGCACCGAACCCAAAAGAGCAGCTTTTTATGGGCCCTGCTCCTTTCACCTTCCCCATAAAACCAGAGGAGAATTTCCTCCGTGCATATTAATGCCCTCAACGAGCTCCGAGCCCGTTTTAATTGCATCAGCTGCCATTCTATTTCAAGGCCCCACAGCCTGGTTGCTCTTATTCCAATCAGGTTTCCGATTCTCCACACTCGGCTGCTGCTTTTCCACCCTGCTAAAAGCGGAACTCGTTTCCCTGCGGCCTCAAAATCAGCATTAGCACCTCGGAAAGGGCATTTAGGAGAAGACCAATCCCCCCCTCTCCACGCCCCGATTTTATTCCCCCTCGAGCAAAGCAGGTGAGCAAACCCTTTTTCCCTTCGTGCGTTTGTTGTTCGGAATTTTCCTGCACCACTCCCTCCCCTGGAAGGGTTAAATCCAGGCAGGGAGGACTCGAAAAGCTGGGAATTATCCCAGGCAGCCACCCTTGCCTCAGTTTCCCCCTGACAAAGATCACCGGAGCTGCTGCTCCGGCAGTGACACTGGACGTGGTGGAAGAAAATGCAATTAAAAGGGATCAGCTGCAATTAAGCGGGATCAAAACAGTTCCCCTCCCACTTAAACAAGCAAATTAAGGCAATTTTTTTGTGCATGTGCCCATTTATCAGCTGTTTCCATGGTAACCCTTGTTGTCCTCCGTGCTGTGTCTCGTTTGTGTCATGGTAACACCCTGTAATCCTGCTCCCATTGTCCTGGGTTCCGTGGAAATGTTCACAAGGGAGACCTTTAATCTGCAAATCTCGCAGGTCTTCACTGATACAAATTTATCGTGGGCACTGTTCTTTTGGTGCTTTATCCCAGATAGGCTGAATTTTCTCCTTCCTGGCTCGACCCGAATTGGGTTGGAGTGGAAGAATCAATATTTACTCAGCAATTTGCCAGCCTTTAACCGAACTGGTTTAAAATCCCAGCTCCAATAAACTGCTGAACTCCCTGGAGTGGAGTGAGGCTGTTCCTCCTCCTCAGAAACGTTGTGGGGTTCTGACTTTGAAATGCTTCTTTTGGTGTTAAATTCCAGCAGTTTCAAGGCCCTGTTGATTTTAACAAAATCCTGACTTTGCAGGGCTCCCCCCTCCTGTCTGAGCTCATTTCCGCAATACCCCAGTTCTAAATTCCTGCATTTTGTTACAAACCCTGTGTTTGCTGCTGGGGGCAGCTCCTGGGGGTCGGGGATGTCCTGGAGATGGTGCAGGGACCTCACCAGGACCAGGTTTGAGTGGAAGTTGTGTTTCTGTGAGGTCAGCTCTCCTGGCTGATCTTGTGCAGTCACTGTGGGGGGATCAGACTTCCCAGCCCCTGGAAAAACAGGATTTTTCATGGAGGAAAGTATCTGCTGAATTAATATTCTGGTTTCTCTTCCACAGGGAAGTGGACCTGTTGGAATAAATCCAGAGGAGGCCCCAGAGAGCTGGAGCCCCTCTGGAACCAGGCTGGGGGCGCTGGGAATGTTCACTTGGAGAAGGGAAGGCTCCAGAGAGAGCTCAGAGCCCCTCCCAGGGCCTGAAGGGGCTCCAGGAGAGCTGGAGAGGGACTGGGGACAAGGGCTGGAGGGACAGGACACAGGGAATGGCTTCCCACTGGGAAAGGGGAGATTTAAATGGGATATTAGGAAAAAATTCCTGGCTGCGAGGGTGGGGAGGGGCTGGGATGGAATTCCCAGAGGAGCCGTGGCTGTCCCTGAAGCCCTGGCAGTGTCCAAGGCCAGGCTGGAGCACCCTGGGACAGTGGGAGGTGTCCCTGCCCATGGCAGGGGTGGCACTGGGTGACTTTTAAGGTTCCTTCCAGCCCAAACCGCTCCAGAATTCCCTGATTCTGGGAATTCAAAGCCTCTCTGCAGAGCTCCTGCGAGGCTGGGCTGTCATCCTTTGGGGATAAGACCCCTTGATTTACCCACCCAGCCCAGAAACCACAACAGAAACCCCCAGCAGCCTTCCCTGGAGATGCCCCAGCCTCTGGAACCCCCTGGGACACCTGGGCACGTCCTGGGGACATCAGCGCCTGCAGGTGTGGGATCTGCCCCGCGCTTCCTGCAGATTACCAGGGACTGAAGGCCGTCGCTGTTTCCTGTTCTCCCAGTGAAATCAAATATCCCAGCAGAGATTCCGGGGCTGCTTTCAACAATTAACGATCAGCAGAGCCCAGAAATAGCTCCGTGCTCCTGCTGCTGCTTTGATGTGGGGACACACAAAACTCCGAGGAGTCTCTGCCACACGAACTTTTTCCCGGTGAAGGTCGAGCGTCTCCCAGCTTGAAAAATAAAAAGTTTTGCCGGCTGAGCGGGTGAAGCTTTGCAGAATCAGGCCCTCGGTGGCCTCTGCTGTGTTATTTGTTTGGCTCTGGTGTTGCAGAGGTTTCCTTAGCGACGGCTGTATCCTTTCACGAGGCATTGTTAGTGACACACATTGACGTGGGGATGCTAAAAACGATGGCACCCAATAAAAATAACCCCGGTGATGACCCCGCTTCCTTAAGCAAACACCACCTTCATCCACCAGGAACGGGCCAGAGGGATTTCTGTCTGGAACAATGATGCCTGCAGCCTTCAGCAGCACCAACGGGAGCCTTTCTGGAGCTTGCAAAGGTCAAGAGGAAAATCTCCCATCCTCTGCTCTCTGTGCCTAATTCCAGCATTTACGGGCACAGGGCTGGCCAGGAGAGAGGGAAATGCTCCCTGGAATGTCTTCTCAAACCCAAGCTCCAATTCCCTGTGTGGAGAAAACATCACTTTGTCGTTTAGTGACGGGAGCTGGTGGAGATCTGGGTCCTTTCCTCACACAGGTCCCTCCCGAGGGGCTGAAGATCAGCCAGGTTTAGATTCCCCAAACAGGGGTATCGGCAGCTCCGTGTTGTAATCCAAGGAAAACCCGTGGGTCAGCCCTTCTGCTGATCCTCTGCTCTGGAGAAGCTGCAGGGCACGGATTGGGCGCAGAATTCAGCTCCTCGGTGGGGTAAAAACTGTCAATTTTCTTCACCAGCTCCATAAAAACAGAAAACTGTGGAATGGTTTGGGTTGGAAGGGGCCTTAAAGCCCATCCAGCTCCGCTGGCCACCGGCCACCGGCCGTATCTGATCCTGAGGGCAGGAAGGGACACGCTGAACTGCTTGGATCGCTAAATCCATTAATGCTTTTGGGAAGACATTGGCCAGAGGCAAAGGAAAAGAGGGAGCAGAGCCATTGTCCAATGTGGATTTAATAGGAGGCTGATTTCTGGTGTAAACATGGGCAGAGGAGTCAATGCTGGGTTGATACAGCCAGTGCTGGTACTGGTGTGAGCTGGTTTGCAGCTGGCCTGGATCTCTTTTATCCCTCTGACATACCCTGCCATGGAATTTTGGAGGTTTTCCCATGGAAAATTATGAGTTTGCATCAAAACCTGCTTATTTTCCAGTTTATGATTATGATTTTATTTTTTTTTTGACAAGGAGCTGACGCTCTTTGTTTACAGATCAGGCTGGGTTTGCTGTTCTCTGGTGGAAATATGAAAACCTCGAGTCAAGCAGGCCTCGCGTGCGTGGTTTCAATTTAGTGTCAAAACTCCAGTTTATACAAGGAGATGAGAGAAGAAAGCTCCAAAGGAATTTTTCTCCCAGTCCCAGAGCCTGGAATTCTCTGGTTTAACCCATCACAAGGGTGAGGAACATGGATTTGGAAGCAGCTCCAGGTTAGGGGACCAGGCTGGGCCTCTCTTTTCACTTCCCCCTCTGCATCTGGGGGTGCCCAGACCCAGGGGTTGATTTGAGATCATCTCAGCAGGAATTTCATCCGAGGAATGAAATCCTCTTGTTTTCCCCTCCACATCCAAAGAATTTGGGGTTCAGTGGGAGGGAGTTTTGTCTCAATAAATTCTTTACAAGCTGCACACCGACACCAGGCTTTGGTGCAGAAGGAGGGGAAAGCAGAGGGAATATCTGCCTCGTCTGGGCCGAGTCTCACCAGCGTTCCCAGTGGTTTAGGGGTGAAAACCAGTTCAGACCAGTCTGAATTTTAACTTCTAAAGCTGGAGGAGGACAGTGACTGTAACCCCAACGTGAGAACAGAGCTCTTGAACTAAATTATTGCCACCTCGGGCTGAGACTGTTCCTAAACAAGTGACAACCACTAACACTGCCAGGACCAGCTTTCCCTGCTCATTCTGGGATACGTGGATATTCCGACCCAGACACGGAGATTTTGCCTGGCTGAGGTAGAAGATAAGCTGGCTTTGATAAGCTCTCGAACGGAAGGAAAATATTCCTTTCAAATACATCTGAAAAATGCAGGGAAGCCTTGGATGAAGAGTCAGGGAAAGCTTGGAATGAAGCCTTTATTTACTTTTCTTTTCTGCTGTTGTTTATTTTCCCTCTTTTTTCCGGCCCCCCCAGAGAAGAGAGCTAAGTCCTACTTTGCAGTTTCGCTTCATGACGTTGGCCACGGCCTTTCCCTGCTCCCTGCCATCGTTTCCCATGGATAAATGGGGATATTCAGAAAAGCTGAGCCAGAGGGGAACTCCAGGTCAGCTCCAGGCCCCTCTTCCAAGACGAGAGCAGTTTTGTTCCTGTCATTTCCAGAAGCACTTTCTGCTAGGCCTGTGCATTCCTGCTGGGGCTGGAATTTGCTCTGGAGAGGCAATAAATTCACTGTAAACGTCTGTGAAGTGGAACTTCTTCTGAAAACTTTGTTTCTTTATCTCTGGGATGTTGTTCCTCATATTTAGCCCAAGTCACTCCTGCTGCAGCACAAACCTTGTGCCCTGTGGCCTTGGAGAACTTGGAGAGAGGCTGTGGCAGGGATTTGTTTAAGGGCTTTAAATGCAGCATCAGAGGATCTTGGAATTCCGGAATGGTTTGGGTTGGAAGGGACCTTAAAGCCCATCCTTAAAGCCCATCCTTAAACTCCATCCTTAAAGCCCATCCTTAAATCCCATCATTAAACCCCATCCTTAAATCTCATCATTAAACCCCATCCTTAAAGCCCATCCTTAAACTCCATCCTTAAATCCCATCCTTAAATCCTTAAATTCCATCCCATCCCTGCCCTGGGCAGGGGCACCTTCCACAATCCCAGGCTGTTCCACCATGAGACACTTTGAAAACCATTTGTAGGAAGGCGTATCCCAGATCCAGGTATTACAATTCCCGTTATTTCCATCAAAAGGCATCTCGAAGGGCCAAATTTAAGGGGCTTGAGTGCACAGCCCCAGCACTGGACACCAAACCCCAAAGCAGGGTGTGATGAGAGACCGATGGCACCTCCGTGACCACAAACTCAGCTGAGCCTTGGCTGCTCCCTCAGCTGCCCATGAGGATAAATTTGGACTTTTTTGTACTTTAAGGCCAAATTGCAGTTTTTGAGCAGGAAGGTGAGTGCCTGTCCATAACCAGGGAATACCCTGCCAGGCCTGTGAACACTAAATGTGGACAATGTCTAATTATAAGACAACAATTTTGTGAGTATTGACAGCCCTGTCCAGTGGGAAGCAGTGGAGGAACATTTTCTCTTGGAAACAAGTCACTGGTAAAGCTCCTGAGAGTCTCTGCTCAGACTGGAATGAAAAAGGAGCTCTAAATCCTCTAAATAGTCACATCTCTCACCCCTGGATTTAAAAGCAAACCCTTTCCATTGTCTAGAAGTTCTAAGGAAGTAAAAATAGGGAGCTATTTCAGTGCAAACACAGAAATAAGCACAGAAAGCTGAGAGTAACTGAGCCGGGCAGCTGAGCATCCCAGGAAAATCCTGCCCGTGGCTTTCCAGCCATCCACAGCTTTTAAAGTAAATAAAGCAATGAAAATGTGCCCGGACAATCCACCCAACCCCCTCTTGCTAACAGGGAGTGCATGAGGATTTCCTTGGACTTGTCGGAGAAGTGGTTAAAAAAGATGCATTAAAAGCGATCAGAAAATTTAGTTGTAATAACAAACACGCCTTTAGGGAAGGGGGAGTAACCCTAAAAGTGTTTGGCCAAAATAATGATTGACAGTGGGGGTCAGCCACGGGGTGAACACTCGTTATTTGGGGAGATGACGGCTGGGACAGTTTCACAATGAAATATCGGGAAAAGCAGGATTCTTTCTGGGCAGGATGTTTACAACAACCCCCAGCCTGTGTCCCCTGCACCCCCCCGGCTGTGCTTTGTGTGCTGATGTCACCGCTGTGTCACCTCCTGGGCCTTCTGCATCATCCCCGATTCCCATTTCCTCCCCTCTTGGTCAGCCCCCGCTCAGAACCTGCTGATTTCCCAGTGCTCACAGCTGGAATCCTGGAGTGCTTTGGGTGGGAGGGGACCTTAAAGACCCTCTCCTTCATCCAGGGGCAGGGATGTCACCACTCCCCGGTCCCTCAGCTCCCAGCCACGGCACTTTGCCAGCATGGGATGGAATTCCCAGAGAATTTGAGGCTGCCCCTGGATCCCTGGAAGTGTCCAAGGCCAGGCTGGACAGGGCTGGGAGCACCCTGGGATGGTGGGAAGTGTCCCTGCCCATGGCAGGGGGGATGGGATGAGTTTTAAGGTCCTTTCCAGCCCCAACCATTCCGTGTTTCATGCCTGATAAACCAGTCCCTGGACCTTTGGATCTGCCTTGGTCCCCTGTGGTCTCTCTCTTCTTTCTTTCTTTCTTTCTTTCCTCCTTTTTTTGCTCTCCATTGATCCACCCTTGATCCCCCCCCACGTTCCTCCCCTCCCCAGCTTTTCCCCCTCCTCTCGTGGAGCTGTTGCCTGTTTGCTGCAGACCCTGCCCTGCCCTTCACCCCAGCCCTTTTCCCCCTCTGGCTCCCATTCCATGACTGCCTATGGAAACACTGGTGCCTGGTATCCAAAACAGAGCAGGCAGGAGGGACAGGAGGAATCCCCCTCAAACACAAACCCCACAGCCCTCCCCAGCTGACAGGGAGAGCTTCAGAGCTGCTGACTCGGCCCTCACCCCTGCCCGGGGGGTGCTGGCCCAGGCCATGCCAGCGGCTTGTTCAAATTAAACCCTCGGCCATCTCCTTGGGTTTCCTCTGCTCCCGACTCCCAGGAGGAAGGGGGGGAGGATGCACACGGAGAGGCAGCAATGCTTTGCTTTTCTAGCTTTGCTTTCTGAATTTTTCCTCTTTTTTTTTTTTTTTTTTGGGGGTTTTT
>VZTF01005261.1:84800-99582 GCA_013397755.1 Cnemophilus loriae
TGGATATTTCCATAGAGTTGGCTATCCCCTGCAGTTGGATATTTCCCTGCAGTGGGATATTCCCCTGCAGTTGGATATTTCCATAGAGTTGGATATTCCCTGCAGTTGGATATTTCCCTAGAGTTGGATATTTCCCTGCTCAAAGACGAGTGCTGGTGCTATTATTTAAAACTGAGGAGTTGAAAAGCTGATTCCATTTCCACTGAGGGAAAAAGCCAGGAGCTATAATAAACCTTATACAGGTCTAAACAGATCTACACATTTTAAACTCTGTTTTCCCCCTTTTTTCCTCTCAAATGATCATTTCATGAGCTGCTGGGGTGTTTGTTTGTCCCAGGGAAGAAAGTGGGTGTTGAACTTCTGCAGGAATGGAGGAACTGTCAGAAGTCATTTATTGAAGTCGCTCTTTCTTTCTCCACCCCGATATTTGTCCCTTTCCCATCACAGCAAAAGCAAATCGAGCACCTCCCTACTGGGATTCAATGCTGAAGCACAGGGCAGGATCCCAATAACTTGGTGGAAACCATGAAGGAGACTCAGTTTTAGTCCTGTGCCATCAGTTCTGGATGTTCTGTCCCTCCCTACCCAGCTGAAGCAGCTCCCAGCCCAATTAAAGCCAGATAAGAGCAAGATGTTGATGACAGATTCCCAGAATCACAGATTAGGCTGGAAAAGACCTCTGAGATCATCAGTCCAGAGGTCCTATCCCATTTACCTCCAGATCCATGAAAGCTTATCTCTTTATTCCAAACAAGCAGGGTAATTAGGCAGAGCATCCATCTCCTTATCAGCTGCAGGTGAAAATTCACCTTTAGTAGTTTTTAACTCAATAACCCCAGATCTTTGATGAGCTCCAGCAGCTGCCCTGCTGGCCTAAGTCGCTGTCACATCAGCAGCTCCTCTGGGGAGAATTTGTTCCAGATTCCCTTAATTAGCTCTTCTGCCTCTCTCTGCCCACTAACGAAGCCGCGGTCACGCCTGCCTGGCGCAGGAGCAGGGCAGGCTCGTGGCTGCTCTGTGTCACCGCAGACGTCCTGCTCCAGCCTTCCCACAGGATCCCGATAATGCCCCGGCTCATTCCTCGCTCCAAGGTGTAATTTAAGGATAAATTGAAACCCCAGCCATTAAACCCCAGTGCAGATGGTGCTGCTGGGGATAATCACCAGGTGTAGAAGAGCTGCAGGACCACGGAGCTGCCTGGATGAGTTATTTGTGAGGGGGACTCTGCTCACAAGGGCTGTGAGCTGGCAGAGAGCACAAATCCCAGAGACACGTCCCCCCCAGCCCAGGAAAAAAGGGATTATTCTCTTTCCAGAGGCAACAGCAAGGCCCTCGAAGCTCCGGGAGCAGCCCCACCATGTCCTCCGAGGGGATATCAAAGCACACACCACTCGTGTCCCCGAGCTCCCAGGGACAGCTGGCTCAGCACAACAACTTCATCCCGTGCTGGCAGCCAGGGGATGAAATCTGGAGGCTGCTGGGGCTCCAAGTGCAGCCACAAGAAGAGTTTCCCAACGGGAAGCCGCTCCTGGGAAAGAGCTGCATTAACGAGCCTGCAGCTCATTAACGGTGTGACTTCATCTCACCAGCCTGGTGCCTCTCCCACGTCATGCCCACCTCAGTGACCCTGTCTGGTGACCACTGCCTTCTGCCACAGAGGCCTGATTCATCCTGGGAGCTCTTGGAGACATTTATAAACAATACTAAAGTGTGTTTTGGATAGCTTGGGGTTCTGCAAATTCCTAGGTATTGTGGTGGTACATAATTCTCTCTATATGTTTGTTTACACAGCCAGGCTTCACAGCAACTCACAATTCACTTCACTCAACTCTCCAGCAAACAAGAAAATGATGGAGAGCATCCTGGTCCCTGCTCGATTTGGCTGGAGAGGGCAGCAAAACGCACCAGGAATTCCGTGGGAGCACAGCTCAGGTTGTTTTAACCACACACCCAGGACGTGTGAGCAGGAACAAAGGCTCTGCCGGCCACGAGGTGATTCGGGCTGAGTTAAACCCACATGGTTTGGTTGTGGACTGCGTCCCGTTTAAAAATAGGAGAAGGTTACAAAACAGCCATCACAGAAACCTCTTTCCCTCCCATCCCCACTGCTGGGATGAATAATCCTGTGGAAGAGGAGTGGGCGAAGCATTACGAGCTGACGTTTCTGCCGGCCCTGACTATAAACAACAACAGGACACAAATGTAAGAGCTCTTGGCTCATTTTTCCTATTAAAAAACCACTCGGTATTTCAAAGGAATCTGCCAGGGAAAGGCTTGTTTGAAAGTTCCACGGATGGAGCTCCAAATCAGCTCATTTACAAATCATCTCTGGAAACGGTGGTTGGTGGTGGGAAGGGGACAGAGGAGGAGGAGGAGAAGAGGCAGTTTTCTCTCTGTTTCTGCTCTCTGTGCTGCACATCCCAGGCTCTGGAGGGATGTCCAGACGTCCTGGTCCCTTCCATCAGCTGTGCCAGGAGCACTGGGAAAGGGTCCCAAGGATCCCCTGATGGATCCAGCTCTGCTGGGCCAGTGGGTGTCAAGCCCTGCTATGGCTCTGGGTGAATTTGCTGGGGAAGAAGGAAAACCCTCATTAACCTCAGTAACACTCTGGGAATGCTCAATCCAAAGGGAGGTGAAGGGATAGGATCGGGTATTTATTTGTTGTAGGCTTTGGTAAAATGCCTATGGTCAAACAAACATCTGGATTGTGGAATAGAAGGAGCCAGACACAGACTGAAGTGGGCTGGAGACACCAACCACTCTCACATCCCACAGGAAAACGCGCCAAGGAAAATCTGATCCACAAACAATTACCAAAGGCCAGGGGTTAAAATGACCCGGGACAGGCTGATTCTTTTGGGAAGACACACGCCTGGAGCTCCATTACGCTCACTCTGGAATGCGCCGTGGCACGTGGAGCCTCTCAAATGGACAACATCCATATCCTGAATGCAGAGACAGCGACGTTAAAGAGGTTTGGCAGAATTCCCATAACTCCTTGGATCCCCAGTAATTCAACCTGAACATTCCTGCTCCTGCGAGGGGAAAGGCTCTGCCAGCTGGTTTGACCAGGAGGAAACTCTTTGGGCATCAAACCTGCAATGAGGTGTTGCAGGACGTGGAAGAGGATGTTCTGCAGGAACTCGGGAACTCGAGATCCGCTGGGAATCCGCTGCCATTGATCTGTGGGGGAGATTCCAATTCCAAGTGGAGCTGTTCCAAGCTCCGTGTCTCCAGGCTGGGATGTTCATCCCAGACAACACAAGGCTTCCTTTTCCCTTCTCCTCTTGACAATGGATTCTGCATCCAGGAGGAATTGGGAATTTAACCAACACCATCCCACAATCCTGGCTAATCCCATTCTCTAATGAACAGGCAGTGGGAAAAGAGAGAATTCGAGGTTTCAAATTCAGACCAGGCTCAGAAATTGAACAAGGATTAAGACCAAGGCTGTGGAAACGGTCCAGGTCTCATCCACTCCCTGCCAACAGAGCAGCCCCTGCTTTGGGGGTGCCATCATTGCCTTTGCCACAGAGGAATCCCAAAGGACTGACCCCACACCTCACTCCTTAAAACCAGGGCTGGGTGGATCACAGGATCCTGGAATGGTTTGTTTGGAAGGGACATTAAATCCCATCTAATCCCATCCCCTGCCATGGGCAGGACACCTTCCACTGTCCCAGGGTGCTCCCAGGGATCCAGGGGCAGCCACAGCTTCTCTGGGAATTCCATCCCAGGGCCTCCCCACCCTCCCAGGGTTACAAATGTTAAAGAGCTCTGGCTCTTTACAAATGTTAAAGGCTCTGGCTGGGTCCGGGAGCAGCCTCAGAGGGAAGGAGGATCCAGAGCAAGTCAGACAGTCCCAGAGAGGAGTTTGGGCAGGGAGTGTGGGGGCTGCAGTGCATTCATCGTTCACAAATCCATTCACAGATTTACACGCGGCCCTTTACACTGGAATACATTTAAATACTCAGATCTTTTAGCAAGTCCCCGTGAAAACATTCTGCACCCCAGTGAGGAAAGCCAAGGCTGCAGGAGANATCCGGAGATTTGACCCCCCTGTCATTCCCAGAGTGTGTTTCGGTGCTGCCCAGGGTTAGAGGCAGACAAGTGCTTTGTTCTCTTGTGGTTTGGGGTTATTTTTAGACCCCTGGGCTCCTTTTAGTTTGAATTAAATGTCACTGGTAATTAGCTAAGAGGGAAGGTCAGCTGTGGGGCAGCACACGAGCAAACGCACGTTGGAGCCCGAAGGAATGGAAAGATTTCTCCTTTTCCAGGGGCTGTTTTCTTTAAGGTCATTTTTTTGTGCTCCTATTGTAGGAGAGGAGCTTTGAAACATAAACGAATTTTGTGATTTTTCTTCTCTGCTCTCATTCCACGTCCCTAAAGAAGAAACAGATGCAAAGTGGATGTAAAAACAATCACAATAACTCCACACCAAAACCCTTTCTTTAACCTCCAGTAAATGTTTTAAAAGCTCCAGAGCTGAACAGCTCCAAAATCCAATTTACAACTTCCCTTCCTCCCAGCCAAAGGAAGTGGGAAATTCTTTAAAAGCTCCATTTCACTGAGTATTTCAGCTCATCTCAGGACAAATGACAGGAGGTGATTTTGACTGGAAATTATCTCAGCCCCATTTTATATTGAAATTGCATGGAGAAATGATTTGTAAAAGGTTAAAAACTGAGGAGGAGAATGTTAAAAATAGAAATATTCATTCCCTGGTTTGAACACGTCCTTCCATGTGTCACTAATGCTCATAAACACATTGCTGGAAGCAGTCCCAGGTAAGGAATTGCCTGAATATTTAAAATCAATTGATCAATTGTTAGCATTTCTTTATAAGCCCTCAATAATTGATATTTATATATTTGGAATAATTGATATCCAAGCTCTGGATAGCAAATACATCCTGGAAGCATTGAGGATCACGAAGGTATGACATGAATTGCATTTTTAAACTCAAAATACAAATATTAAAGGTTTTAAAGGCTCTGGCTGGGTCCAGGAGCAGCCTCAGAGGGAAGGAGGATCCAGAGCAAGTCAGACAATCCAAGAGAGGAGTTTGGGCAGGGAGTGTGGGGGCTGCAGTGCATTCATCGTTCACAAATCCATTCACAGATTTACACGCGGCCCTTTACACTGGAATACATTTAAATGCTCAGATCTTTTAGCAAGTCCCCGTGAAAACATTCTGCACCCCAGTGAGGAAAGCCAAGGCTGCAGGAGAGTTAAAATAAACCAGAAAGCGAGGGAACATCTCCCAGACTGCCCCAGCTCCACATCCCTGACACCTCCTCTGCCATCAGCCAAAGCCACTGAAATGAGATGAAGTTTTACAGCCACACCGATAAATGCTGGACAAATTTTATGGTTTCTCTTTAGGATCTGTGAGAAATCACAGCAAGCAGAGCCCGCGACTCAGCTCTCCACACTCAGCTCCGGCCACGTGGAGCTCTTTTCATTTAGGATATTCAGCCAAAAGTCTGTATCAGGGATGTTTCAGCCCATCCTAAAGAGTCAAGAGCTGCCCTGAGGATGGTTTTATCCCCCAGGAATGCTGCTGGGAGCAGTTTAGGGGGATTAACTTAGGGGAATTAATATCTTGGCTGTCTGGAGAGCAGAACACGCACAGGGTGTTGAGGGAATGTTGTTTAATTGCAGCTGATGCCTTGGGATGGTGTTTTTTGGGGTTAACATGGTGTTAAATGGTTGGGCCTAAACACGTCCCAGTGGAGCAGGAGGATCTCACAGGGATCCTCTCCACGAATGCCAGGGCACCAAAATGGGTTTGTTCGAGTTACAGCAGCCCAGGAGCCCCCAGTGGAGAAACTGAGGGGAGAGGGCAGGTCTGGGACTCCCTGGTGCCCTCCCAGAGCCCTTTTAAACCAGAACACAAACGGCACCTTTTCTCTCACCCACAGGGATCAAAAATAATCTCACCCTTTGGATGCTGAGACCTTCTGAAAGAGTGCCAGAGAAACCGATTCCTTTCCATGGATTTCGGCCTTCCGGGCCCGTGGGCCTTTGAAGGAGAGTCTGGTTTCAGAATTAGAGCTGGTTTTAATTCCATTGTGGGATTACACCTGGTGACACCTTCCTTTGAACCTCTGCACTCTGGAAGAGGGAGGATTAGCACTTCCTTGTGGAATCTCCTGCATCCAGCCCTGCACAGGAGATCTGTGCAGATCCAAACCACCAAACCTGTGCTTTCACCGGGAAAAAGAGAGGGAACATTTATAAACCTGCATTAGGTGACTCACATCCACTAAGACTAAAGACAGAGATTAAAACCTTGTCAACACAAAGCTGTTACATAGAATCAGAGAATCCCAGAATCCCAGAATGGTTTAGGTTGGAAGGAACCTTAAAAATCATCCCATCCCATCCCCTGCCAGGGGCAGGGACACCTTCCACTATCCCAGGCTGCTCCAATCCCCATCCAGCCCTGCCCACCATAATAATCATTATTTAATATAATAATCCCCACTGCTTTCAAAGGAACTGGGATTGGGGGATGTGCTGCTGCTTTTTGCAGGATGAGAAAGGCACAAGTTTCAAACCCTCCTGAGTTTCAGGAAAGGAAGCCGTTCCTAAATATCCTCATTTTTCCTGAAAGAAGGTGGGTTCACGCAATTATTAACAGCAGTCACCACTTGGCAATCAAAAATAGCTTCAGATGATGTTAAAAAGCCCATTAATCTCATTCCTGAAACGCCTGACTGGAACAGTTTCCTGGCAGAGCACGCAGCAATCCTGACACACACGTTTACAGTAAAGCTGGGCCTACTCTAGGCCTAATCTAAAACTGATGGGCACGATTATTTTTAGTTTAACCTCGGTATTTGGCTAAAAGGAATGCAAATGTCATTGCTGAAGGAGAAAGGGCAAAAAAAAGAGAGAGATAGAAATAGCAACTGGAGGGAAATGAAAGCCCAGTGCTGAGTGTGACCCCAGCAATGAGACCCACACAGGTGACTGATCTTTGGTGGCTGATGTCACAAAAGGGACATTTTTGGCTGTCCCAGAGTGAAGCTTTCACTCAGGTAATGCTCCAGCAGCCCAGGTAGGAATCACCACGGTCAAATCAAACTCCATTTTCTCTATCTGGAATTTAAATCGACTCCTACAGTGCTTTATTTTCTTTATTTCCTTCCTCCCTCCCACCCAGACCTTCCCCAGCACTGCGCTGCCGGAGCTCATTTCGCTTCCGTGAGGGAAATGGCAAATCCATGCCCTGGAACAGTGTGGCCAGCGAGGCTGATCCCAGTATCAGCCAGGATATTTGGGAATGACAATTCCAGGGGTTGATTTAGGGTTTTTTCCTCCCCTTTTCTCGCTTCTTATGGGTTAATGGAATAGCTTCCCCATCCCTGGAAGTGTCCAAGGCCAGGCTGGACAGGGCTTGGAGCAGCCTGGGATAGTGGGAAGTGTCCCTGTCCATGGCAGGGGTGGGAATGAGATGATTTTTAAGGTCCCTTCCAGCCCAAACCATTCCATGATCCCGTCATGATCCCCCCCACTGATTCCTGCCATCCGTGCTCATTTACCTGGTGTAACAGGATTTAAATTCCTGGTTTATACAGCCAGGTGCATCCTTGGGAATTCTCCTCTATCCTTGCTTTTTATCCATCTGGAAGGAGCCACATAAACACTCCACTGTTCAATAGGGATTGAGGCAGATAAATCACATTGATGTGAATATATTGGCTCCACTACAAGTTAAAGCTAGAGCAAAAGGCACGTGGGTCACAGAAAACAAGGAAAAAACAAATTTGAACCTGAACTTGGAATTCCACCTGACCAACTCTGCAGTTTGTCCTTTTTACATGAGGTTAGAGCCCTGCACAGGTCCCTTCCCACTCTGGTAGTCCCAGCCTAGAAAACTCTATGGAATTTCATAACCCTTAAATTATTGGAAAAAAAGCGCTTTGATTCAACATCCCACCCCCAGATTTCACCCAAACACCCAAACCAAGCATTTTTTCCCCTAATTTTAAATCTCTCTCTCTCTCTTTTTTTTTTTTTTCCAGGGGAACTTAATAAAAACCGGGTTTTGTTGACTGAACAGAGAAGCCGGGTGTGCAAACAAAGGAGATTCTTGTGTGAAAGTCAATTCTGTCTGGCTTCTAGGAATTCCACAAGGATAAAATTAGAAAGACCTGGACCCAACCTCGGACTTGGGCTCGGGGGGAAAATCCTGCAGCCAGTATTGGGAACAGCCAGCTCAGGACGAGAATCACAGTGAGTTCCTGGATTCCTCAAGGATTCCAAGGTCTGGAGGTCGCTCCCAAGGTAGATTTACTCCCAGGGATAAAATGGGAAGAATTTAAATGCTTTTATAGCAATACCTGAGCCACCAGCCAGGATGCTGCAGAGTCTGTGGCCATCATTCACTCCAAGAACTTTGGTTATTAAGAGAACTTCCAATTAAATGAACTCCCTCCCTATTAATTGCTCTAATTTTGATTTCTAATTGAAAGTATTTTGCTTTTCCATGGCATCAGCTCCACTGAACACGTGGCGAAGCTCTTCTCCTGCTGTTGTACTGGAGTTCTGAGCATCTCCCACTCTTTCCATCCTTTTCCTTTGGTCTCCGCCTGTTTCCTTGGTTCTTTTCCCCCTTTCCCACTGCCTGTCTAGGATTGTATTTCCCTCCCCATTTTTCTCTCTGTCACTGCCCCCCAAAACCTCCACCAGCTGCACTTTTCAGGCTTTTGACTCGGAAGAGCCCATGTGGCCTGGAATTGAGGTGAGGTCTGTTTGGATTTGGTGATTCCAGCGGAGAAATGCTGATTTACATGAGCTGATGATGGGATATGGGAAAGAAATTCCTCTCTGTGACGGTGGGGAGGGGCTGGGATGGAATTCCCAGAGCAGCTGTGGCTGCCCCTGGATCCCTGGAAGTGTCCAAGGCCAGGCTGGACGGGGCTTGGAGCACCCTGGGATAGTGGAAGGTGTCCCTGGGTGGAGCTGGATGAATTTAAGGTCCCTTCCCACCCACACCTGGGATTCCATGACCTGCCTGTACATCTTGAAATGTGTGTTTATCCAGGAAATCTCTCCATTTCGCTTTCAACTTTCCATTCCTCATTCCTCCCAACTCAGCTGCCTCTTCCAGGCTGGGATTAGCATGGACACAAACCCTCTGTCGTTCCCAAAACATCCCTGGGAATCCTGGCTGTTAGAGCGCAGCAGGAGTATCTGTGCTGGGAAGTGCTGGACAGAGACACAGAAAGGAGCTCCTGCTCCAGCTCTGCTTATGGGGAAGGGATGGGAGAGCCCCTTCCAGATGTTCCCAATTAATGGTTTTAATCTCCAGATCCAGCTCGGGATTCTTTCCTCGTTCCTCAGTCCTCCAGCTCGGAAACTGCTACAAGTCCCTACAAATTTTAGCAAAGGATTGGTTCCCGATCTGGAAATGATGACTTTGGCCATTTCTTTGACCAGAAGGAGGAGAGGCCCTTCCCAGCCATGGGTTTCTGCATCCATAGGGCCCCAGCTCTCTCTCTCCTCATTGATACATCCCCTATCCACAGGCAGGAAGTTTCCTGCGAACAGGGAACCAAAGGAATAACCACCCTCTTTCAAACCTCATTTGTGTGGGAGCCACTCCCAGCCTCAGCAGGGACTCAAACAGACCCTGGGGATGTCTCTAAACTCTTAATTAGAGCAGGAATTGCCCCCTTGAGCCCTGAACTTGAGTCCTTCTCCATCCCAGTCCTCTCCTATTTCATGCAAGTGATGCCACCTCACCACCGGAGCTGCCCAGGTTGTGTTTTGTGCTGGACCATCCCCTCCACGAGCTACATTTGATCTCCATCCCCAGTTTGCTGTCCTGTGCAGAAAGCTAGAGCTCTGCCCCAGATCATTTCATAATTCTGAATCCCAATTCCTCCCCTTCCTCTGGGAAAAATGCATTTTTTGCAATACCTATGTTGTAACTTTCTAGAGCACATGCTTCCAATTTGAGCATGATTTTCCAAAGCTCCTAGCACATAACCACAAAAGTTCCTCATTTCTTTCCCTTTTTATTCTCCAGTTAATCCATCCTCTCTTTTGATGCTCTTTTGATCTCACATCTCGGCCTCCAGTAGAAAAGCTTTTAGCTGTAACCAGTTAAACCCCATAGAGAAGTCCAACAATTCATCCGGGTATTTAGGCAGAACTCTTTCCTCTCCTTGCTGACTTCCCATTTTCCACCTCCTCCCAATCCCGGATTCTAAAGCAGAGGAGAAACTTCTGAAGGGCTTTACCAGTTATAAATCAAAACGGGAGAAAATCAACCCGAATTGAGTTGCTGTCACCAATTTTCTGAGTGACTTTGGCTGCGTTTTCTTCCCAGTCTCCCGACAGATGATGGGGGGGACCAGAAGCTTCTCTGCCTCCCCCTCATCACTGAAACATCTGAGATTCCCAGGAGCAAAGACCCTTTCAGCACATGGAGGGATCCCCCACGCTGGAAGCACAATCCCCATTTCCAGCCAATTCCCTTCCCTGCGTAGCTACAACTCAAATCTCTTCTTCAGCTGTGACCAATTTAGGGCCAATTCTTGAGCTGTTGGGGCATTTTGCCATCAACCAGAAGTTGGCTTTAATGTCCTTTATCATCCCCAGTTCTTCCATGGGGATGTTCCATAAAAAATTGGACACTGCACTGTCCACTATCCAAACCTGGGCCAGCCATGGTTTCACTGGGAGAGCCTCAAACCCAAAGCAAGAAGGACTGGGCCTGGTTTTGTGCTCTAGAACTGCAATAAAAGAGTTATTTTAGGCCTGGACACACCTTGTTATTCCTTAAACTGGGAAAGAAGCCCAACGTGGCTCCCCAACCGATGTCTTTTGGGATCTTGGCTCTGTAGAGTCAGGATAAAAATTAATCTTGGTCTTGTTGGTGCCTCCAGGGGACAGGACGTTCCCAGTCCCTCACATAGCAGTGCAAGTGTTTGCTTTTGCTTTGGGGGGAGGGAATAAAATCAAAAAAGGAGGGCAAACAAACCCCAGAACAATGAAGCAAATGAATTACAGCACTTTCTAGCTGGCTTCAAATAACAAACATGACCCCGCTCGCAGGAATACGATTCCCTCTCCAATCTGTGTGTCCCTGTAAATCATAACAACATGGACACTCCTGGGCCTGGGGATTTACTATAAAACCTGTGTTCACTATTCCAGAGTTTGGGATGGGATTTCAGCACCGGCTTTAGCTCCCAGCTGAGGGATCTGAGCTTTTTTTGGGCCAGAAGGTGCCGTTTCCCTGAACCTTTCTGGTCCAAAGCATTGTTTGGCCAAACCAACCCAGCCAAAAGGTTCCCAAATCCCTCCTCCTCTTACACAAGCTCTTTCTTGTAAGGCTGCTCACTTTATCTGCCGTCAGAGCAGAGCTCAGGGTTACAAGTTCTGACTCAGGCAGATGATTGATAACAAGTGAAGGGCAGCACATCACGGATTTCTCTCCAGAGGGGATTTTAGCAAACCCAGGCTGTGCCAGGGGCCCAGGGCTGCATCCGGACCTTGCTGGAAAACGCGGATTCCCCCTCCAGTACCACAGACCAAACTCCAGTGGCACAGGGATGGGTCTTGCACTGGTGGGGATGGCTGGAAGTACCTGCAGAGCAACCCCACCTGGTGTCACCCTCAGCACAGAACAGCTTCCAGCAGGCAGGTGCTGCCTGAAAGCAAAATAGACTGGTTATTTTAGGAAAAACGAACAACCAAACCATGCAGAGCTTTTAAGAACCCTTTTCCTCCCTCTCAGCCAGAGGGGAGGACTTTGGGGCTCACAAAAGGTTTAGTAAAGAGGGTTTACTCCAGGCTAAGGCCTCAAACAGGAGCAGCACAGGGGACCTGAGCAAGCTGGGAGGTCTGGCCTTCATGGAGATCCCCAAAGCACCCACATTTTCCTAAAAATTCCCTTAATGTCCATTGGGATGGTTAAAAAAAATCAATCAGTGGACGAGTGCTGGTGTCAGAGTGGAATATAAAGAGTGGAGATGGAGCTCCAAGGCAAAGCCACCACTCGTGTGACCTCCCCTGGTTGGATCTGTAGGATTGTGAGATTTGGGGCAGGATGGGGCCTTGCAGCCTGGAACCTTTTTTAGTCTCAGCAAAGGAACCTCATCTACAGCAAATCACCCTCAGCCACCACCGAATCAGTAAAATCTGGTTAATCCAGGGCTTTTCCTGGGCCAGCAGCAAGGCCTGGCTTTTACACAGCTCCCTTTTCACCCGGAACCGATCCTCGGGGCAGCTGGAGGAGCGCCCCGTGCACATCTCAACCAGGTCACAGTCGTGTTTCACCGCCCGGCACACCGAGCCCGACTTCTTGTACTGAGGGAGGGAGAGATGCCACACTCAGCACCCGGCTCCTCCACACTGCTCAGAAACACCCAACCGAAGGGTTAAAACAGGCAGGAAAATCCCCTCCTCACCCCACAAGCTGTGTGAGGAGCGAGATCCGCATCTCACTTCATGCTGGATGTGTCAGTTCCCAAGGGTTTTGCCTCTTGTGCCACAGCTTTTATGCCCAGCAGAAAATGGCCAATCAAAGGGCTCATTTCTCAGGGATGGTGGAAGATTGAGGGAATTGATGGTGGTGGTGTGGTTTGGGATGGACTGGTGAGCAGTGACAGGGTCTGAGCTGTGCCAGGGACGGTTTAGGTTGGATTTTAGGGAAAGGTTCTGCCCCCAGAGGGTGCTGGGCACTGCCCAGGCTCCCCAGGGAATGGGCACGGCCCGAGGCTGCCAGAGCTCCAGAAACGTTTGGACACCGCTCCCAGGGATGCCCAGGGTGGGATTTTGGGGTGTCTGAGCAGGATCAATGATCCCAGAAGTCTCTTCCAGCTCACGATATTCCATGATTCTGCCATGAACGATGCCTTGTATTCCATGAAATCCCGGCCCTGCTGTTCCCAGAATCCATCCTGCCACTCACCTCAGGACCCGAGGGCAGAGCACGAGGATCCGTCTGGTCCCGTTCAGGGGGATTGAATCCTTGGCCACGCGGGGTTTGCTGGATTAGAGCACGGACGCAGGCAGGCCGGGCTTTTAGAGCCCCATGACCTTTAAGGATGAGAAATAATAAGAGGAAGAACATGAACCCTGACAAATTCATAACTCCAGCACAGGGGAAAGGAATGTATTCCTTGCACATATGAAAAAACATTGCCCAGGACACGTCTATTTTCTTTTCCATCCCGTGGCTGTTCTGAATTATGGACAGAATATTCCCTCGTTGTTTGTTCTGGTGCATTTTTGTGTGTGGGGGTACTTTGGCTGTCCCAAACGAGTTCATTATCACTGATCAAATGGATGAAACACCCTTTGTTTTGTCTCCCCAGCATCCCGTGGATGTGCTGCGTTCCTGGAGGAGCTGGGATGCGTTTGCTGTTCTCCAGCATCATCCATGAGAGGCACAACCCAAATTTTCCATCCAGCTTCAGGAAATATGGATTTGGAATTAAATCCCACTGGCATTCCACAGGGAGATTGGATGTTATAAATATTCCCTTAGGAAAGGAAGGATGAGATTTGCCAACTTCCAGCTCCAAGCACCTCTTTAATGGTGACAACAAACAGGAACAGCTCATTCCTCGTGGTTATCCTGGCTGGGGGCTGACGGATGGATTGTCCTTTGGCGTTATCACTTTGGGACGGAGATAAAAGGGATCAGCTTTTGAGCCGGGAAAGGTCCCTCCATGCCAAAGCAAAAGCAAATGTGTGCCCAAGCTCTTGTCCAAGCGTGATCCCAAAGCAATGTCAGATGTCAGCAAGCAGCTCAAAAACTCATGGAATTCAGCAAATACCAAAAAAAATAAATAATGATGAATTTCTTTTAATATGGAAAAGTTGCCCCTGGTGTTTCCAGTGAAGCTGAAGATGAAGAAATCCCATCCTTCTGTGAAATATTCATAAAAATTGACAATAACAGAGTTTATTTTTAGCCTGTTGAAAGCTTTCCTCGCTTTGTACTTTCCTCTCCCTGCCCACGGCACAAACCAAAGCGAAGCTTTGTTTAGAGGTAAAAAATAAAAGCAAGGTACAGGAGGAGGTTCCCAGATCCCAGGCTGCTTTCCCTGCCTCTGGCACAGCCTTCCTGTCTCCACCTGGGACAGTGGGAGGTGTCCCTGCCCACGGCAGGGGTGGCACTGGATGGCTTTAAGGTCCCTTCCCACCCAAACCACTCTGGGATTCCATGATTCCATGATGTGATTGTATAAAATATCTCAGGATGATCTCTTTTCCTCGGATTCTTTCATGTAACCCCCAGGATAAGTTGGGATTCCCTGTAGATGAAGCTCCGTTGATGTATTTAAATATTACCATGGGTTTTGCCACCTTTTCACCTCTGAACAGCCGATGAAGACACTGAACACAAAGGTGATTTTCTTCTTTCTCGAGAACAAAGCGTTTGGCTCCCTCCTGTGGGCTCTGGAGCTGTGAATTCCCCAAACATTGATTAGACAAGGCAGGACCAGCAGTTAATCCTCAATCCACCCTCCCTGGCAGATTCTGGGGCTTGCTGGGCCCACGGAGATTGTTCCGAGCTCCAGGATTACCAGGAATGCCACGGGAACGTGCACACGGCATTGTGAGGACAACGGGGATGAGCAGGAGCGGACCAGAGCTCGGAAGTTTCATGGAATGATGCCAGCAGTAAATCTGTGCCTCCCTTCCCTTCTGAATCACAGAATCACAGAATCAGTGACAGAATCACAGAATCTCAGAATCTCAGAATCAGTGACAGAATCACAGAATCACAGAATCACAGAATCACAGAATC
>VZTF01005261.1:99858-112310 GCA_013397755.1 Cnemophilus loriae
CCAGGCTGAACAAGCCCAGCTCCCTCAGCCGTTCCTCACAGGGCTTGTGTTCCCAGCCCCTCACCAGCCTCGTTGCCCTCCTCTGGACGCGTTCAGGCGTCTCCACGTCCTTCCTGAACTGAGGGGCCAGAACTGGACACAGCGCTGGAGGTGCGGCCTCACCAGTGCCGAGTGCAGGGGAAGAATGACTGCCCTGGTCCTGCTGGCCACACTGTTCCTGATCCAAGCCGGGTGCCATTGGCCCTCTTGGCCACCAGGGCACACTGCTGGCTCATGTCCAGTCGGCTGTTGACCAATACCCCGAGGTCCCTTTCCGCCTGGGCCCTGTCCAGCCACTCTGTCCCCAGCCTATAGCGTTGCAGGGGGTTATTGTGGCCAAAATGCAGGACTCGGCACTTGGACTCGTTAAACTTCATCCTACTGGACTCTGCCCATCCATCCAAGCATTCCAGGTCTCTCTGCAGAGCCCTCCTGCCTTCCAGCAGATCCACACATGCTCCCAGCTTAGTGTCATCTGCAAATTTACTAATGAAAGACTCATTACCCTCATCCATGTCATCAATAAAAGTTCTGACACCACTTCAACAACCAGCAGCCAGAATTAATCCTGCTTTTCATACAGAACAACTGAGACATTCAATAACAAGGTTATGAAAGTGCAAATCTATGAGCGGGGATCTCCTGCAGTTCTCTTTGGTGAGATCACGTTCCCCTCACTGAAGCCAGACTGGGGGAGACGAGAACAGAGAAAACCCAAAATGAAACCGTTCGTGCTCCGGGTGTGGCAGAGGCAGCTCCAGCTGTGGCTGGGAACCGAAGCTGTTTCGGGCCCTCATCCCTTTTTTACGGCATTTCTAATTCCCTGCCTTTACCTGGCAGGTGTGGGAGCAGCACAGGAACAGCCCCGAGTGCAGCTCAGCCGAGCAGGCTCTGGATGGCAGCAACACACAGCGCACAGCTCCGGGGGGAGCTCCCATCCCTGCCCAGCGCCGGGACAGGTGCCCGGCATGGGGACAACCTGGGGACAGCGCCAGGACAGGTGACCGGCATGGGGACAACCTGGGGACCATGCTGGGACAGGTGCCCGGCATGGGGACAACCTGGAGACAACGGTGGGACAGGTACCCGGCAAGGGGACAACCTGGGGACAGNGCGCCAGGACAGGCGCCCGGCAAGGGGACAACCTGGACACAACGGTGGGACAGGTACCCGGCAAGGGGACAACCTGGGGACAGTGCCAGGACAGGTACCCGGAGCGGGGACAACCTGGGGACCATGCTGGGACAGGTACCCGGCATGGGGACACTGAGGGGACAGTGCCAGGACAGGTACCCGACATGGGAACAACCTGGGGACAATAGCGGGACAGGTACCCGGCAAGGGGACAACCTGGGGCCCATGCTGGGACAGGTACCTGGCACAGGGACAACCTGGGGACCATGCTGGGACAGGTACCTGGCACAGGGACAACCTGGGGACCATGCTGGGACAGGTACCTGGCACAGGGACAACCTGGGGACAAGGCTGGGACAGGTACCTGGCACATGGACACCGAGGGGACAGTGCTGGGACAGGTACCCGGTGCGGGGACAACCTGGGGACAAGGCTGGGACAGGTGCCCGGCATGGGGACAACCTGGGGACAATGGTGGGACAGGTACCTGGCACAGGGACAACCTGGAGACAACAGCAGGACAGGTACCCGGCATGGGGACACTGAGGGGACAGCGCCAGGACAAGTACCCAGCATGGGGACAACCTGGGGACAACAGCAGGACAGGTACCCGGCATGGGGACACTGAGGGGACAGCGCCAGGACAGATACCCGGCATGGGGACAACCTGGGGACAGTGCCAGGACAGGTACCTGGCAAGGGGACAACCTGGGGACAGCGGTGGGACAGGCACCCCGCATGGGGACACCAAGGGGACAGTGCCGAGACCGGTACCTGGCACGGGGACACCGAGGGGACACAGCTGTGCCCTGCCCCTGCCCACCCCCCGAGCCTTTCTGACATTGAAGGGGCACTGGAGAGAGGACGTTTCGCCTCATTATTTTTTCTGTTCTTCCAGAGTTGCTGGAAGCCACCACCCCTCATTAATTAATCCATCCCCTCATTAATTAATCCATCCCCTCATTAATTAATCCATGCAATATCAAAATGAGACCTTACAGTGAGGGCAGCCTGCACGCCTTCAGATCCCCTTCCACAGGCATGAACAGGCAAAAAAGGCATTTTTAAGCCACCTCTGAAAGTACAAGCTCCAGTCTCACCTTCCAAGCACATCACCTGTCCCAAGCTACCAAAAAACCTGAGCACTAACATGGAAAAATGGAATTATTTCAGTTGGGAAAGACCTGGGAGGGGTTTGTACTGTAATCACACACTAATTGCTCAAAGAGGATTTTCTCTGCTCCAGTGTCTCCTGTTCCTTGAGGCAGCTGATCCAAATATGACTGATGAATAATTTCATTTTAAACATGATTTCCACACGTTTTCCAGACTTAGCCCAACAGCTGTTCCAGGGAGGGTTTCTGGAACACGGGATTATCAGGAACCAGCAGCTCCTATCTAGCTCTAATCACCAGGTAATAAAAATTGAGTAAGAACTGACATGATCTGCAATGAGGGTGCAGGACACTCCGTTACACCGGGCTAAGGGCTGGATCCTGATCTCTGCCCTGCACTCTGGTTTATCTCTGATTTATGGGGCCCCGGCACAGCTTTCCCATAGGAGCTCACGGGACCTGTCCCATCCCTGGAAGTGCCCAAGGCCAGGCTGGACGGGGCTTGGAGCAGCCTGGGACAGTGGGAGGTGTCCCTGCCCGTGGCACAGGGTGGACTGGGATGGGATTTAAGGTCCCTTCCAACCCAAACCATTCCAGGAATCCAAGCTTTTATGCTTTAAGGTAAAACCCACTCCCCACAAAGCCACTTAAGTTTGGAAGTGCAACTTTCTCTGCTTAAGTTTTACAATTTCATGAAACGATCCAAACTTTGCCCTCGGGCAATGAATCCCTCCCTCCATGCCCGAACATCCCAGTGAGGAGTGACCTCTCCAGAGGGCTGTAAATCCTCCTGGGCAACGTGAAACCGGGAGCACCTGGAAGTTGGGAAGTGACTTCTGTGCCATCAGCTGTCCCTGCTCAGCTCCCGAACGCTGTCACAGCCAGGGGACACGAGCTTGGGTGGCTCCGTGGTTTTCTTCTACCAGAACTGATTCACTTCTCTCCAAACCTGAGGGCACAAATGTCCCTCGGAGCGACTCATCCCGAGGAGGGACCTTCTGTCGCGCAGGATTTTTACAGCTCGCTCTCGAAGCCTCACGAAAAGCTTTGAAATAATCTCTCTTTCATCTCCTTTCCTCCCACATCCTTCCTCTCTCCCGACCGTTCTATTTTTAGCAGTCATTTCTTGGTGTTCGTGGTTTGTTCTCTCAGCCTTGCAAGGGGTTCGGTGTCAGAAATTTTGCAATATTTAAGGGTGAGATGTGCATGAAATCTGCTTTTCTGGAAGCACACAGAAAAATATCAATCAAGGGTTAAAAACCCGGCATCTATTGAGAATTACGGATACAGTGGAGCACAATTTTGTTCTCTCATCCTTGAAAGAGGTGACAGTTTTAGGGTTTGCCGTCAGAAAATTTGGAATATTTAAGGGTGAGATGTGCACATAAATCTTTTCTGGAAGCACCAGGAAAAATATGAATTAAGGGTTAAAAACCTGGTATCTGTTGAGAATTGTGGATACAATGGAGCACAATTACTTTTATTCTCTCATCCTTGCAATACCTGACACTCCTAGAGTTTGGTGTCACAAAATTTGCAGTGTTTAACAATGAGATGTGCTTGGAAATGTGCTTTTCTGAAAGTGCCACCAAAAATATGAATCAAGCGTTAAAAACCTGGCATCTGTTGAGAATTATGGATACAACGGAGCACAATTACTTTTATTCTCTCATCCTTGCAATAGGTGACACTCCTAGAGTTTGGTGTCACAAAATTTGCAATATTTAAGAGGGAGATGTGCATGAAATCTGCTTTTCTGGAAGGAAAAATATGAATCAAGCGTTAAAAACCTGGCATCTGTTGAGAATTACGGATACAATGGAGCATAATTATTTTTATCCTCTCATCTTTGCAATAGGTGACACTCCTAGAGTTTGGTGTCACAAAATTTGCAGTGTTTAACAATGAGATGTGCTTGGAAATCTGCTTTTCTGAAAGTGCCACCAAATTTATGAATTAAGGGTTAAAAACCTGGCATCCGTTGAAAATTCCGGATTAAACTGAGCACAGTTACGCTGGCAAACAGCAGGAATGGGATCTCCTGCATCAATTACAGCACAGATGAGTTGTCAGCAGCAGAATTTCTTCCTGAAGGACAGGAGGATGACAAAAAAGAGAATTAAATGTCCTGTACCTCTCTCCTGCCCCCCCGGAAAAACGAGCAGCGCTGTCAGACACCCAAAATGAGGAAACCAGAGACAATTGCCAAAGATGCAGGGAGGGTAAAGTAAACAAGATTCTTCTTGCCATAATAACTGCTGACTTCAAAGGGCATTGAAGGACTATTCAAGCCCAATTCCTTGTCACCATTCAAGAGGAACACGGAGATGCCACGGGCACACAGGTGTGCCTTGTTCTCCTCTCACCGGGGCTAATCCTGCCCAGGGCCATGGACTGGAGGTGGGTTTGACCCTGTGGGTGTGGGAATTGAGCAGATAAACACAGCAGAGAGCAGTTAAAGCCTTCTCCTTACATGAGGTCTTCCAGGGGATGTTTCAGCCACGGTTCCTCCGCGTTGCTTTGGACTCAGCGCCTTCGATGACGCAAATCTGGAGTCAGTGGCTTGTAACCAGCGAGGGGAATTAGTCAGCAATGTGAAACCTGGCACAGCTCAGCCCCGCAGCCCGGGCAGCAATAAATCCTTATCTTAAGGGCTTTTTAAAAATGTTTGGAGCTGTGGAGAGCGGGGGCCTGGCTCTGTTTACTCTCTGTGATCACTTCAGCTTCTCGCTCTCTGCTTCTCCTCTGTTTTACCGTGTCCTGGTACACAGTGAACAAAGCCCTGCGTGTAAGGGAAGCTGGAGTCTGGAGCGCTGTTCAAAATATTTGCAAGGGTAAATTTCAGTTTTGCAAAACTTCTCTGAAGTGCTTCAGCAGCACTGAAATCCCCAAACGACATTAATTTCTAGAGGCAGCTTTTTTAGCGGCGTGATGTCATGAGAAGCCTGAAATGCCACTGGCACTTTGGGGCAAGAGAAGGATGATGTGGCCTCTAAATCACTCCTCATTCTCCTAATTCCTCCCCCAGCTCAGAAAAACTTGGCTTGTACTCCTTGGCTCTGTATTCCCAGGGACCTCGGAGAGTGATCCCTGCTGATCCTCACTCCCAAATCCCCCCTGGGACCTGCCCTTGGAATTCAGCACCAACGTTATCCCCACCACAGCCCATCCCCACAGCTCTGTTATTGCTTGGCTCTTGTGTTTCCCACCTCGTAAAACAGATTTATCAACATTTATGCAGCTTTTAAAGCGGCTTGGCCAGCCTCATGTAATTAATCATTTACTAAACTGCTAATTGAGGCAGCTCAGCGTGAGCGTTCTGGTGTCACGGGGAAAATTTCAATGTCTTCAAAACTGCTTTGAATGTCTCGAAAAGCTGCAGCCTGGTGACAAAACCTCACATTTGGAGTCTCCTGGGTAAAACACGGAGTTTGATCCTCAGCTGGTTGTTCTTGGATGAAAAACATGATCCTGTGAGGGAGAAGCTCAGAAATGTTCTCAAAAAATCATCACAGGACAAGGGATTAAACACACGTTCCTGATCAGAAGAAAATGCTATTTATTCATTTTTTGCCCTAGAAACGAGAGCTTTCTGGTTGAAAATGAAGAATCCCTTCCCTGTGTGCACCTGTTCTTGTCCCCGTGCACCTCCAAGCACACGTGAGTGTCCCTGTGTGTCCCCAAGGCTCCCTGGCACCTCGGCTCTGTGCCAGGGTGCCACCAATGCACAGACAGGGAAAATATTGTTGCAATTCAGATAGTTTCTCTCCCAGAGTGGTGCGAAAAGCTCAGTTTATGTGAGAAACAGAGCAGAGTGCGAGTGGGGAAGGGAGGGAAGATGCCTTTGTGTGTCCCTGCCGTGTGTGGGAGCAAGAAGTGGCAAGGAAACATTCAGGAAATGCATCCCAGCCCCCAAAAAATGGATTTTTAGGGACCTGCTGTTGCCATCTGGGCAGGTGTGCCTGTGGGCAGTGGTCGTGAGGACGAGGCAGGAGCACAGGACACCAGACTGGAACAAAAAGTTCTTTAAGGCTTCATCCCCTACAATAATTCCACCCATTCCCTAAAGTTTTGCAAGGATAAAATCTCAAGATTTAGTTTTAAAAAGGGCACAGTCATAGGGGTTAAAGACTTTAACACCACAGTAAAATTTATTTTAACAAAAAGAATGACAGATATTGACCTCCACAACCTCACTATTTCCTGACAGAACCTTTCCAGGGAATTATCAATCCAATGAAACTCTAATTAGTGCAAATAACAACGAGGTGGCAGAGAACTCATGGCCCAGATTTTTGGCCAATGCTCCTGTCGTGGCAATTTGCTCTCGCTCTGATTTTCTGAGCTGTGCTGAATAAATTTCAGATATTTCAAATAACACCTCCCGAGGCTCAGGTTTGCTCTGGTTCAAACAGGGCCACACGTGGCAGCTGGGGACACATTGCAAGCTGGGTTCCATGCCCGGGATCATTTCCCATCAAATTCATTCAGACAGGGCAATTTGCTGGATAAATTGCAGGACAAAGAGCTGTTTGGAGAAGTCGTTATCTTGGCAGTTCTCTGAGTGACCTGGCTCCCGATTTTCCCTCCCATCAGAGGCCGGCTGCCATTCCAAGGGGTTTTTTTCAGGGAAAAGTGACAGTGGAAAGGAGGTTTCTAGGATAACTCCAGGTCTGGTGAGCTCCATAGCCTGTCCACGGCCCAGGACAGGCACTGGTGTAACTGGTGCCTGCTGGTGCAGGGCTTGCTGGTGGGCAGGGGTGGCCTGGCAGGTCACTGAGGGCTGCAGCATTCCCTGGAATGCCAGATCCAACTGCACAGCGTGGGAAGTGGAGGAGAATGATCAGCAGGGCCAAACCTGCCCCAGTCTGAGGTGATGTTTAGGCCAGGCTGGAGCTCGGAGCACCCTGGGGCAGGGAGAGGTGTCCCTGCCCACGGCAGGGGTGGCACTGGATGGGATTTAAAGTCCCTTCCAGCCAAACCATTCCAGGATTCCGTGACATTTTTGCCCTAATCAGCGTAAAAAGGACAGGGAGCAGCCGACGTCACTGCAGGGACGTTCCTGCTTTGTTTACGGGATAAACTGCCACGGCTTCACTCTCCGGGCGTCACCACGAGCGCGGCGTTTTCTCACACCCCGCACACAAAAGCTTTTGTTGGAATTTTCCAGCCCTCAGCGGAGATGCTGAGCACAGACAGCGCTTGGCATTGTTCACTCCAGTTCCCGTTCTTCCAAGGAGAGGCTTTTCCTTTCCTCAGGATAAAGGTGGGGTGCCAGGGCAGGAGATTACTCAGAACGTGACGGTGACACCAACAAAAAGCTCATTATGTGAGGTTAAAGGGAGAGGTTTAACCCTGGGCTCTTCCCCCTCTGTGTCCCTGCTGGTCAGGGAATAACGACAGAGAAATCAACTCTTAATTCAGGTTCATTCAGCATTCCCTGGAAGCACGAATGTCCCGAGAGCTCTGGATCCATCCAGGCTGCCCTCTGCAACCAGATTTTGTGCTGAGGGGGCGGCTCAGGCTCTTCTAGGAGATGATGGGACAAGGAGAAGCAGCCTCCAGCTGTGCCAGGGGAGTTCAGGTTGGATATTAGGAAAAATCTCTTCACTGAGGAGGGGTTAAACCTGGCCCAGGGCGGTGCTGGAGTCACCACCCCTGGAGGTGTTGGGAAAAGGAGCAGATGTGGAGCTTTGGAACAGGGATTTGGGCAAAGGTTGGACTGGACGATCCTGGAGGGCTCTTCCAGCCCTGGTGACTCCGCGACACCAAACTCCTCCTCCAGCAGTGACTAAAACACGTCCAAAGAGCAGAAACCAGAGATTTTAGAGAGCTCTGTGTTTGGAAATGACACATCCAGCTGTGACAGAGAGGAGTGGGGGCTGGGTTTTAAAAATCCCATCCGTTTTCCCAAACATGGATAAAAATGACCCAGGGAAGATCCACCTGTTCCACCATCCCTTGGCTTTTCACCTCAGTTCCATCCTGGCCCCTCCTCAGGGGCTGACCCAGCTCCGGCCCCTTTTCCAACACGGCCCAAATCCAGTTCCTCGTGCCTGGGTCCACCCCGAGCTCAGCCACAGCAGTTCCCTTGAAGGATCCCAGTGCCACATCCTGATTTCTGAGGAACTGCCATAACAAATCCCTACCCTTGATTGCAAATTCTCCTGAATGTTGACAGCCACGACGGTTAAACACACAGAGGAACTTTTGCTGACACTGTTTCATCACATGCAGTAGAATTTCATACTCAGGAAATTGAAAAAGTGGGGTTTTTTACTTTTAAAATGCAATAATTTATTTTTTTTAATTAAATGCAATATAAATATAAAATAAAGTGCAAAATAAATCAAAGCCTATACTGAGGAATAAAGTCCTAGGAGTTATTTATGTATTAGAGAGTAAGAATGCATTGCAATTCAAGAAAACAGAATTTTCTCTGATACTTTTCCACTTTTATTCATGTCCTTAATGGACTCACCCTGGAATCTTTCATGAAATTGGGTGCCTTTAACATGAATAAACAATATAAAATTTTTATTAGTTTTTTCATGTTCTATAGCTGACAAGAGTCCTTAAAAGTTACAGGGTTCATTTCACAGGAAAATCGGGCAACTGCATCTCCAAACATCTTATTCCTTAATGGTTCTTTCTCATTAATTCTGTTTTACTACTTCGTGGCACCAGTAAATGTGGAAATACTGCAAAATCAGCTTTTCTTGGAGCATTCTGGCACCTTTTAGCCCAGAACTGCCCAAGGCCAAGATGCTCAGAAGAAAAAAAAATCATTTTTAAAAAATATTTGCCTGAAGTTTTATGAAATTTAAAAAAATAAAAAATCTGGCTTCAGATTTGTAACTTTAAAAGCTTCCAAGGTTACTGTGCCCTTCTTAGACTTTTATGATTGAAAACAAGAGGGAAAAAACCACATTAATTTTGCTGGGAATCAGATCCGAGCTCGGAAACCTCTCCCTGATTTATTTTAAGAAGGGAGCTTGGAAATGTTTAACCCAGAATGGCCACAGGCACAAAGGCAGAGATTGCCCGGGGTATTTGCTCAGGAGTTTAATCCTCTCTGGGCCGTTCTCCTCCTCTCTTATCAACACAGACACACCAGGAAGGCTCCAAATGTTGGTTCTGGATTCCAACAAAAAGAAGACTCGGGGGAGGAGCCCCAGGTTCAAGCTCACAGCAGAATTTCAGGGAGTTTTTCTGGGTTGTTTTAAAGTTTCTTTGGTTTGTTTTGATATTTCTTTGCTTTGTTTCAATATTTCTTTGGTTTGTTTCAATATTTCTTTGGTTTGTTTTGCTATTTCTTTGGTTTGTTTCAATATTTCTTTGGTTCGTTTTGATATTTCTTTGGTTTGTTTTGATATTTTTTTGGTTTGTTTCGATATTTCTTTGCTTTTTTTCGATATTTCTTTGCTTTGTTTTGCTATTTCTTTGGTTTGTTTCAATATTTCTTTGGTTTGTTTCGATATTTCTTTGGTTTGTTTTGCTGTTTCTTTGGTTTGTTTCAATATTTCTTTGGTTTGTTTCAATATTTCTTTGGTTTGTTTCGCTGTTTCTTTGCTTTGTTTCAATATTTCTTTCGTTTGTTTCGATATTTCTTTGCTTTGTTTTGCTATTTCTTTGGTTTGTTTCGATATTTCTTTGCTTTGTTTTGCTATTTCTTTGGTTTGTTTCGATATTTCTTTGCTTTGTTTTGCTATTTCTTTGGTTTGTTTCGATATTTCTTTGCTTTGTTTTGCTATTTCTTTGGTTTGTTTCGATATTTCTTTGGTTTGTTTTGATATTTCTTTGCTTCGTTTCGATATTTCTTTGCATCGTTTCGATATTTCTTTGCTTTCTTTTGATATTTCCTTCTGTCTTTCTGTACAAGCCAAAGCCCATTGAATCATGGAATTGTTGAGGTTGGGAAAGACCTTTAAGATCATCAAGTCCAGCACCACATCCCCCAGTGCCATATCCACGCATTTTTGGAGCTTTTCCAGGGATGGGGACTCCACCACTCATCCCAGGGCTTTCCAACCCTTTCCATAAAGAAATTTTCCCCAATATCCAATCTAAGCCTCCCCTGGGGCAACTTGAGGCCGTTTCCTCTCATCCTGACACTGTCCTCTGGAAAAGAGCCTGTTCCCCCCCAGCTCCACCCTTCTTCTGGAAGGTTCTCCAAAGTCCTCCCCCTGAGGGTGGCAATGCCAACAGGACCTTGGCAATGCCAACAGGACCAGTTCATAGGCTGGATGTGAAAAATGTGCCTTGTGGATGTGAGAAATTCATTAAAACTCACATGAGGGATGGTGGTGCCAAGGCTTGGTGGCACCAAGGGAACAGGTGTCCAAAAAGTGTCCAAAAAGTGTCCAAAACCCAAGCAAAGTTCGCAGGAATGGCGGGATTTCATTGAAGGTTGGATTTGATGATCTCGAAGGTCTTTTCCAACCTTTTTGATTTGATTCAAAGCTCCAAATCCAGGAGATCCTCTGCTGTTCCTCCTTCAGAGCGGTGCAAATTCAAAGCCATCCCCACTTTGGACAGGAAGCAGCTGGAAAGGAATTCCTGAGGTTTTCTCTCTGGTTTTTATGAATGCTTTCATGGCTGTGTTTGACCAGGATTAGCAAACCCCCCGAGATCTCTGCCACTGTTTGCCAAGCCAGGTGATTGCTGCCAGCACCAGAGCAGGGATTCGGGAATCTTTCCTGCTGCTCTCGGTGCTGTCAGAACCTCAAACAAACGAGCTGAGGGAGAGTGGTGGCTTTACAAAGCCACAGCCAAGAGCTGCAATAAACCCAGGAAACACCACGACAGCACGAGCCACCGACCTTGGAATTCCTGCCATGGAGCACACAGAGTATCTCCTGCAGGTGAAATGTGTGAAGCTGGAGTGAAATTCCTGCTGTGCGCTGCCTCCTCTATGAAATCCTTCATTAACTCTGCCCTGTAAAAATAGTTTTCATCCTTTTCTCCAATTAAAACAGCAAAAATAACAGGAAAATATGGATTTGCAGCTCAAAAGCAGCCAGCTCATAAACGTGGTACTCTGTAGAACTGACCAAGTTCAGTTAAATGCTTTTGGAAGTTTGTTCGGCTCTATTTAATTTTCAGAATTTTGCCTTCTGCAGGTAATAACTGGGAAGGAGATTTTCTTTGGAATGTCCCGGTTCTCACTTGGGCTGGCGCTCAGCACAGGCACTCTTTGAACAGGCTGGTTAAAAACTGCTCCTGTACCCACAGCATTTTAAAGCAGTCTTTGCTTTGCCTCCAGTTAAAATACTCCAACGGGCCAGAAGTCACAGGGAAAGCAGGAAAAGCTGGTAAATATATTTTGGCTGAATGACATCCATTAAATCCTGGCTTTGACCAGCTTAAAAAGCAAAATAAAGGCAAGTCGGAAGATTTTGGATTCGCTGACAGGGCAGGCCAGTGGAACGACCTCCTGCTCCTCTCTGGAGATGTGGCTGTGGATTTTGCCACCTGCCAGTCCCCAGCCCCCAAAGTGTCCCCCCAGGGCTGGCTCCTGTCACCTGCAGCCCTCCCACATCTCCTGTCATGGCAGTTCCAGAGGCACAACCCAGCCACGACAGGGCAGGGGCAGCTTTTCCTCCCAGCACCCAATTCCTTCATCCCCCTTTGCCGGTTTGTGCTGTTCCGTGGGTAAAATCCCGCTGCAGGAAAATCCACCTGCAGCAAGAGGCACAGCCTGGAGCAGGATGGAACCAGAAGGCTCCCAGTGCCTGGGAATGGCAGCCTGGTCCCCATCATATGACTGGATGGGGCAGGAACATTCCTCAGACAGATGAAACTCGAGAGCTCTGCTGTTTGTCTCGCAGCCTCACTTCTTTTCTGGCTGATTTGGAACTGGAAATATTCCATCCTCTGGCCAGGGGCTTATCAGATGGAAGACAACAGTGCGTGGAGTGAGCAAACAGGGCTGAGCTTGGCCTTTGTTCCTCCTGCTTGCCCGGGGCCTGTCCTGCTCCCAGGGCACGGGGAGGTGGCCCAGGAATGTGATCCACATGAAACCAGTCTGATCACAAGGTGAGGGATCATTTTTGTGGGTGTTTGGAGTCCCCGAGCTGTCCCTGTAGAACTGACCCCTCCATGGCCAAATCACTGGGCTCTACTCTCATTACTCATCTATTCCAGTCAAGGCTATTTGCACTT
>VZTF01005261.1:112528-138451 GCA_013397755.1 Cnemophilus loriae
TTCTCTCTCTTTCTTTCTCTTTCTTTCTCTCTTTCTTTCTCTCTTTCTGTCTTTCTTTCTTTATTTCTCTCCTTTTTTCTCTTGCTTTCTCTCTCTCGCTTTCTCTCTCTCTCTCTTTCTCTCTCTCTTTCTCTCTCTTTCATCCTCCCGTCTGTCCGTCCATCCATCCATCCTTCTTTCCTTTTTTCCTTTATAACCAGTTTTCCCCGAGGTGCCCAGCATCAACACAACATCACTAGTGGAGGCTTTAGGCTGCTTCATTGCAGAGAAGCCTTAGAGCCTGGAAAAATTCTTTATGCCACTACAAACTTCCTGTGAGGCTTTGAGGCTTTCATCCCGACCCCTCCAAAGTCCTGCCCCAGTAAACCAGGATTAAATACCTGCTTTACCTCACCTCCTCTCTTTGGACTGTTCAGCCTCTTCGGAAAAAGGAATGTTCAGATCAGGACTCAGGACTGCCAGCTCCAAGCTTTCAAAGCCATCAACCAGGCCTAAAAAATAACAGGGACCAGGAGATCTAAATAAATAAATAAATAAATAATCCATTTGTGTTTTTTCTCTTTGCTTTCTCAGTTTTACATTTTTCATGGTTTTTTGGACATTCATTTTGCTTTCATTAGAGTTGCTGTCATCAAAACATCAAAAAAACCAGCTCAGTAAAATGGCAAACCAGCAAAACCAGCTGGGAAACATCCTCCTGAGTCCGTGTCCCCTGTCAAGGGGTGAAGCTCATCCTGAGCCCCGTTCCACACAACCCAAAGCTCTGGTTCAGGAGCTTCCACCAGGCCGGGTGGGCGCTGCAGAGAACTTTGTACATCCCATTTGTACATCCAAGTCCCTCATCCCTAAGATGGGAATACTCCAACAGGTCAAAATATTCATATTCACCTGCTTGTCCAAGTGGTTGAAGTGTTTATTTTAAGGGTATAAAGCTTTACATTAAAGGTGGGTACTCTTAGTCTGGGGTCTGGTTTTTATTAATAAGAGGGAGGTGTGAGAGGCTTAACTGCATTTGCACCTGCTCAGGGTCTGCTGATCTTAAATTCCTGGAATGTTTGGGTTGGAAGGGACCTTAAAATCATCTTTTTCCAGCTCCTGCCATGGGCAGGGACACCTCCCACTATCTCAGGATGCTCTAAGCCCCGTCCAGCCTGGCCTTGGACACTTCCAGGGATGGGGCGGCCACAGTTTCTCTGGGCAAGCTGTTCCCAAGACCTTGGAGGACGGTGCCAAGGAATCCCTGGGGCCGCTCAGGCGCTGTCCCACCCCACCATGGACACCTGGACCCGCACCTGTTTTCCTCAAGCACCTTCTCTCTGCAGGTCCCAAGCAGAGCCTGGCTGGTGGCTCTCTGTCCGCACTGGGGGGTTTTGGTCGCTAATTCCAGTGCCAGGAAAAGCCTCGTGCTGCAGAGGGAGCCGAGGCTGGACAGTTGCTCCTTTGTTCCTGTTCTCGCCTCGAGCGCGGGCCGGGATGACTCAATGAAGTGATCTCTGTTTGCTCTCGGTGTGTGGGAAGATCGGAGTCCGTGGGGCTGGGGACTGAGACAGATTATCCAGGTAAGAGGGTTCTGCTTCCCCTTTCTTGTTTGCCGGGACAAAAAACACCACGTGCCCTCGGCTGCTCTCCCCGAATTCCCTGGAGGGAGCGGAGAGGAGCTCAGGGGCCTGACTGAGGCAGAGCCACACTCAGGGAAAAAGCAGGTGCAGGACCTTCCGCGGGGAGTGTGGGGGTGAGAGAGGGAGAGGATGGGCAGAACCGTGGGATAATTTGGGTTGCAGTGACATTAAAGCCCATCCAGTGCCACCCCCTGCCATGGGCAGGGACACTTCCACTGTCCCAGGGTGCTCCGAGCCCCGTCCAGCCTGGCCAGATTCACCTCATGGAGGCCGAGGGTTGGATGCACTCAGGTGAGGCCCCACCTGCAGAGCTGCCCCAGGGCCCAGCACAGGAAGGACGTGGAGGTGTTGGAGAGAGCCCAGAGGAGGCACCGGGGGGATCAGAGGGATGGAGCAGCTCTGCTGGGAGAGCTGGGATTGTCCAGCCTGGAGAGGAGAAGCTTTGGGGTGGCCTCGCTGTGGCCTTCCACCATTAACTGTAGGGGCCTACAGGAAGAGGAGAGACTTTTGCCAAGGCCCTGGAGGGCAGGAGAAGGGGAAATGGCTCCAAGCTGATGGAAAGTAGGTTTAGATGGGATATTGGGAAGAAATTCCTCCCTGGGAGGGTGAGGAGGGGCTGGGAGGGAATTCCCAGAGGAGCCGTGGCTGCCCCTGGATCCCTGGAAGTGCCCGAGGCCAGGCTGGAGCAACCTGGGGCGGTGGGAGATGTCCCTGCCACGGCAGCGGGTTTGGAACAGGATGATCTCTAAAGTCCCTTCCAACCCAGGCCATTCCATGATTCTGGGTCTACCCACCCCCTCTGAACCCTGAGAAAGGAGCCCTCGTGCGTGGCCAGCAGAGCCCTGGTGGATTCCAGCCAGCACAGAATTGTGCTCAGCCCCACGTAGGATCAGGCAGAATTCCCTGTCCCTTGGGAAAAGGGAGCCAGCCCTCACGTAGGACCAGGATAAACAATACCAGAAGCAACACCTGTAAAAAAAAAAAAAAGCTCCTTAATTCACAATGTTCTGCTTTGTCACTCGTGCCATGGAGAACATTAAACAGCTCGGACGTGTGCACACAATTACACAACAGGGGCCGCGGCCAAAAATGGGGCTGCAGGTGTGTTCTGAGGAGAATTAACCTTCAAAAAATCACTTTGATCGAGTCAAGAACTTACGAGAAGTTCATGGCTCTTGAGAAACCCATGGCAAGGTCCCGTGCCTTCAATTAACTCCCTGCAGCCTGCAGTGGTTTGGAGCTGAAGGCCTCCATCACCCTGGGGCAGGATAATTAAGCAAAATGCAGCTAATGAAGGGGGAAGATGAAGTAACTGATTTTTGGCCCTACATTTCAAAGAAAAGGGAAGGAAGGAAGGAAGCCACACACTTGTAACACCAAATATGTCTGTGATCTTCTCAGGGCAAAAAGTGCTGCCGAGATGTAAAATACTTGTGATGAGGTTTCATTAGTCAGGCTCAGATGACAAAGTGTGACCTGAGCAAATACACAGCAAAAATAACTCAGCTGGTGCTTACTGAGGTAGTTTCAATCATCATTTCAGTGTGAAAAAATTCTATTTACTTTATATTAAAGCCTGGTAGCACAAACAGAGCCAGTGCCGCACTTAAGCTGAGGAGCAGGTAATGAATGTCTTGAAAGGAGGGAACTTTTCCAAACACTCAGGTCTAAAGCAACCATTGGATCATTTCCTTCAACAAAACCCCAGAAACCAAAGCATTGAGGGCTGGTAGTTGGGGAAAAGGAGGATTATTCACTTTGGGAATGTGTGGGACAACAGAGGCAAGCACAAGGAAAAGCTTTATGTAAAGAGGAGGTTTTAAAGAGGAATGGAGCTTATCCAAGAGCTGGTCCAAGGTCCTGGAAGGCCATAGAAAGTGTTCTCTTGACTCCAATGGGCTTTGGATCACGCTGGAAGTGGAGAGGAAGGGAGGGGGCTCCAGGGAGAGGCAGGCTGTGGGGACACTGGAATGCAGCTGGGAACAGATGGAGGAAGCCAAGGGGAGCGAAGGGCTGGAACACAGAGGCAAAGCTGGGTGGTGTTATTTGTATTGCCCAGAAAAATGACCTGCAGGGTGGCTTGGGATGGAGCTCGGAGAAGGAAATGGAGGCAGGAGGAAGGCAGGTGACTGAGCAGTGATGCAACAGAGCCGTGGCTGCCTGTGCAATCCCACATCCCTTCCCCTGCTCCCAGAGGAACAGGATGTGGTGGGGGGCAGAGCTGCTGAGCTGTGCCGGGGTGGATGGGGGGAGCAGAACCAGGAACAGAACCAGGCACAGACCTGGCCCCCAGCTGCTCAGCTCTGTCTCAGGGGTTCAGGGGTGGCTGAACGTGGATCTATCGGAGGAGACTTTGTTTACTCCTGAAAATCCCTGTTTGGTGCTTTAGTACCTTTCCAAACCTGGTTCAGTGTGAGCTTTGGGACAAGGCAGAAGCAGAGAAGTGATTCAAGGCCGGATTTTTCCTGAACTCTGCCAAGTGCTTCACATACAACTCTCCTTTTACTTTAATCCAGGCAAGGCTTGTGCAGATCCTCAGTGTAGGGTGAAATTCACCCTTTGCTGCTTCTTTCTCTTAATTAATCAGAGAGAATCTGGGTTAAAACCACCAATATTCATTTACTAGGACTTGAGACAAACTTGCCATCCAATTTTACCCCCCTAGGAACACGAAAACCACTCACTTGGACTTTGCCCAGTTGTTTAGGGGCTTCAAAAAATCCCAAGCCAGCTGAGACCTCAGGGACACCTCTGTGAGCACCTCCAGGGGAAGAAGCCACGATCAGATTATTCCGGAATCGCTGAAGCGAGGGCAGGAACATCAAAAGCTTCTCCAGGCACCAAAGGAAATTACATCCCATTCCCTTTCAAGTCTCCCCAAGACCTTCATCACCTCACATTCCCTTCTTCCTGCCAGGCCTTTGTTGGGATGGAACTCTCCCTTCCATCCTGCTGGAAAGCACAGCTTATTGAGAGCATTAACTCTGGAGATGGGGGGGTCACACATCATTTGCACGTGCGTCATGCACAGAGAATGAGCTGAGATCAGTGCTTGGCCAGCGGCCACTTGCTTTTTAAACCAGTTGTTCACAGTTATTTCTCTTAATTATTTATTTTGTTTAATGAGGCAAGGATGCAGTCCAAGAATGCCCAGCTTATTTTTATTCACAGAACATTTAAAACACTGGATTGTCCACCTTTTATCTCGGCAGAGTTTAAAAGGCACCAACCTAAATTTAATGACACGGCTCCTGTCTGATTCTGAGTAACTCAGATGAGCAGGGAGATGTCCAAATCCTTCACGAATTCTTTCCCTGGAAGCCTCTTTCCTAACCTGGGATGGCGACATGAGTTGAAATATTTGACTGAAGTGTCCCAAACAAGCAGCTGCCAAAAATTGTTATCAATTAGCACCATCCTACACTTAATAAAAGCTCAAACCCATCTGTTTGCAGCTCCCAATCTGTCCCAGAACGCCTGGAGATCCAGCAAAAATCTAATGGGAAAGTTTGGCTTAAAAACATTCAAAAATCAGAACCTTTCGACAGAGAAATCGTTATTTAATAATGCTTATATGAGAAGGGTGATGGCAGTAAAATCCTCCTGTGGATATAATTCCCCTGTAGATTTATACAGACACATTTACTCACTTATAAATTAACATCAATAATGCATATATATATTACTGTGTCATGTGTATTGCTGGTACAAATATAAATATAAATATATATAAATTAAATATAAATTTACATCCAGATGACCCATTCCAGTTCTCTGTACTCTGTAACTCCTATTTTCACCCATGAAAAGTTCACCACCTCTAAAGCAGTTCTGTATTGACACTTGTGGCCTGAGAAATTCGTTTACTCCTTTATTACAGTGACTGAGTCAACGGAGTCCCTTCCTGGCAGAGATTTTTGGGATATTATTGGGCAGAGCTCACCTGGATCATTCCCTGCTCTGCCTCCTTTATTTAATCACTGAACCCAGAGCAAACATTACTAACGGGGATGACAGGGCAGCAAAGGCTCTGCTCCGTGTTTATTCTGTCAGTGATTCACTGAGCAGATTCAGGGGTAAATACCCAGAATTAAAGCACCACTTCACCCCCAGCCCTGCTGACTTGTTTTACCCTAAACTTCCTGGGAACTCTCCCATTCCTTGACATTCCACTGGTTTTATTTCAGCTTTTATCAGCCAGACCACGAATAGATGGAATTAGGATTGCCCCAACCGTTCCATAATTCAATGACAGCTCCAATCTCCATATTTATTGATTCATTGATTAACTGATGCAATTCATTTTCTTTTCCCCATTTTCAGGGCAGCGAATCCAAAGCAGCGCTCGATCCCTATCCCGATGTTTGGGGCACGAACCGAGCAGCAGGAACTTCCCCCGCTGTAACACTCTGTGACTTGGGTGTTGTGCAACACCTTTAGCAAACACTTCCTCCTGCAGGAGCAGGAATAAAGCTGAACCCGTCCCTGCCTCTCACTCACAGCCCCAGGAGCTCCCGGGCAGGGCCACGCTGGGAACGCCACATTCCCAACCCACGGAGCCCACGGCCACGCCAGCACAGCCCAGAGCATGAAAATCCTCCTCATTTCTGCTCTTCTGCTGCATTTCCTCCAGCAAGGTACTGCACTTTTTGTTTTAGTTCTTCATCGGTTTTGCTATGGATAATGCTGTATGAATCTTTAATTATCGACTGTGAGATAACAGGGAGGAACAGCGAATGAAAGCAACTGGGAAGTGGAGTTTGGGATGTTTGGGATTTTGCTCTTTGCGTTCAAAGCAATTCTCTATAATTCTTTACTTAGAGCAGCGTTTACCTGTTTGAAAAGTGGCCAGAAATTGCCTAAAGTCCCACAACTGGTTGGTTTTGAGAGCCACTAAAGCAATACTTACCCTGCAAGTGAGAGGCCAATTTACCCAATCACACCAATTTATCAGCATTTTGGCCATAAAATAACAGATTTCTGTATGAATTCAAATAACAACATTACCTGAATTAAAATACTGAACACCTTTTATTTATCTGTATGATACTTCAGGTTATATTCAGGTGACTTCACCTGAGCAGACCTCTCTTTTTTTCCTCACACACAATTTCTTTCAATTTCTGTCAACAGGGAACGGAATTTTTCAGGGCTTGGCCAGCACGAACATGCACAGGATTTATATCCATAATTAAACACATAATTAGCATTCAGGCGTAGATCTATAATTTGTTTTTTTGCACACAATATCTGAAAACGAGCACAGTATTAAGGTGTTACCATTTTTCCCTTGACAAAACCACAACTTCATGGTCAATAAAATCCTCCCTAATGATTTTTGTGCTGGTTGAGGCCCTTGGAAAAGCACACAATTATTTGTTCCTTGTTACAAGTTGTTGTATGAGGCCCAAGGAATTTCTTTCCTTCCTCAAGCTCGAGACAAAGCCTGAAGGCAGCAAAGACAATGCACTGATTAAAAAACTCCCTCGAAAAAAGGATTCATTCCAAACACAACCAACCAGTTTTCCTCGAAATTCTGTCTGGATCAGACTGCAGGGAAGGGATGAGTTTAGTCCTGAGTCTCCCTTTAAACCGTGCCTTAACTTGAACTCTCTGGGCTGGAGTTGCACAAAGGGTGTGGAGAGATAAAATTGGGAATCTCTGTTCCAAGAGGCCTGAAATATTCCTGGGATTGCTACACAAGGACACACCTGAGGCCCGTGGAGAGAAATCTGAAAAGCAGCAGATTTTTCTGAAAATAAACATAATTAGTTGCTTAAGAAAAAAAAATAGAAACCACCGTTGTGAATGGCAGTAGTAAAGTTACACCTGGTAGTTGCTCCCAGCACGTGCTCGGTGTAACAGCTCAGCTGACACAGGATCCCTCTGCACCATTAAATCAACATCTTTATCAAGATACAACCAGGTTTGTTCTGCAATTACTGTTGGAAAGGGTTGTAGCAAATAAATCGGTGATGAAAGAATGGATCTGTTTGTTTTGCTGCGGCAATTTGCATGAGGATGTGCTCTGCCGTTCCGGAGAGAAAATTACAGTAATTGGAGGCCTCTCTCCTGGAAAAACCTGGCCCTGGGGCAGGAATTACCACGGGAGGTGCTCCATGCCTTTGTTTTTGTGGGCTTTTGTCGCCTTTCTGGCCAGCTTAGGTTTTTTTTTGTTGTTCTTGGTTTATTTTTCAAATACAGGCCCTCAAGAATTCACCAATTCAGGCCCTCAAGAATTCACCAATTCAGATGAAATCCCCCTTTTTAGGAGATTAAAGAGTTCAGGGCTATCTGAAGCCTGCTGTTGCCTTGGTGGAAACCAACACATCCCTTGCTCGACCCTGTTTTCCCAAAAACCTGGCCCTCAGCTGCCAGAATGAACTCCAGGGTGCTGCCCAGCCCTGCAGGGCAGGCCCCAAATCAACTCTGCCCTGGGTTGGCTGAGCTTCAGAGCTCAGAAAACAAAAAGAAATTCTTTTTATCAGCCCTGCATTTCCTCACCCAGCTCCCTACAGCCACTGCAGGCACAAACTTGCCTTACGAGACCACTCAAAAAGGTTCCGGGAGTTAAGGAACCTCCTGGATTCCTTCCACCTTCAAGATTTTCCTGATTTCCTGCCTATCTCTCATTATTTCACCTGGGCGTGTCCAAGTGCCTCCCCCATCCTTCTGCCGTCCCTCCCTCAACCCAGTTCAAGAGGTGAAAGTTGTTATTATTTATTACCACCCTCTCTTGAAGTTCTGCCACAATTATTTCTGTGCCAAAGCTTTCCGAAGCAGGAACCTTGTTGCAAACCTTGCATTGCGGAAGTTTATTTGCTGATGCAGAGGCAGTCGGGGCCTGTCTGTCACGTGATAATGTTTGGAGATCGCTCGTTCCACAAACCCAAATCCATTTATTCGTGTCACTGGAAAATGCAGAGGGAAAGGCTGCACTGGCATGGCTGGGCTGGCCTGTTGGGACTTGAACTGCTCAGAGCTGGGGGCAGAGACCCAACGGGAATTGCAGGAAATGTTTGGACACCTGGAAGTAGCCAGAGAGGGCAACTCCTCCAAAATCCAGGATGTGAAAACCTCTGCTGTTGGGTCGTGCCGTGGAGGCAAAGCAGGGGAGCACGAGGTGCTGCAAGAACCCAAAAGAATCACCTGGCCAGCCATGAAATCGGGTGTTTAATAACCTAAAACTGCGTTTTCATCGGTCCCCATGTGTTTCTCCCCAGGGAGCAGCAGAGAGAAGTTCTCTGGAGCTGAGCAATATGAAATCGTTTATCCGCGGAAATTGCACTCGGTGCACAGGAGAGCTGTAGGAACAAGCTCAGAGGTAGGAAAGGAGATCATTTCTTGGCTGATTCTGGGAGATGGGGAAGGTTCTCTGGAGTTAAAGCACTCCTGGGCTTCAAGGGTGAGAGAATTTGGACAAACATTTGCTCTTCCGAAAGAAAAAACATGGAGAAGTGATCTGGTGCTTAGTGAAGAGGAGCCGAGGTGTGCTCAGTGTGCAGAGAATCCCTCAGGCCATCCGTGGCTCTTCTGAACTTGTGTCTCTGCAAAGATGTGGGGCTTGATACTAAATCAGGGTTTTAATAACCTGTGGATGCTTTAATTTGGATTAAATTAAACCAATAATTAAAAGCAACCCTGTTCTGTGCAATTCCAGCGGGTGTTATGGAAGTGTCTGAACCCAAACATCCCCCTCAGCCCTTTCCCAAGAACGCAGGATTTGTGCTAATGGAGGTAGAAATGAACTTGCAGAGTCAAATTTGCTCCTCTAATTAAAACCCCTCAAACAGAGTGACCTCCTGCTTATTCTGCTCCTGCCAGAATCCTTGGTTTTGGTGGGAAGAGGAGGAAAAGAACACGGCTGGCATTCCAGTAACACCACTGGTGAGGCCAGGAGCTGCAGCAGAGCAGATTCTGACACTTAAATCTGTTTACAGAGCAAATACGATGACACAGTGAAGTATGGGATCAAAGCCAACGGAGAGGAAGTGGTGCTGCAGCTCCGAAAAAATCGGTAGGTTCAGCTCAGCTCTCTCCTTATTCCTCACCACGAGCCACTGCAGGGTTTTCAGGATGTCCAGGATGCCAAAAACCAGGGATTAGAGCCCTGTAAAACAGAAGTGGTTTGGTAAATGCAACACTTCAATGGAAAGGAAAGGAAAGAAAAGGGAGAGAAAGAATCCTGTCACTGTTTTGGGAATGTGGAGTAAGTGCTTGGGATGAGATTGCCCTGATGGAGGGACTTCCCATCCTGCTACCTCTGCTCCCCCATTTCTTTCCTAAATGGCCAAATCCACTGAATATTGGATGGTTTTTTATTATTTATATACAAGTTTTCTGTGACCATGAGGAGTCTGTGGGTTCTAGGATTGTAGCCTGGAGTGACAGGTGGTTTTAAACTGACAGAGAGGAGCTTCCGTTGGATATTGGGAAGAAATTCCTCCCTGGGAGGGTGGGGAGGGGCTGGGATGGAATTCCCAGAGAAGATGTGGCTGCCCCTGGATCCCTGAAAGTTTCCAAGGCCAGGCTGGACGGGGCTTGGAGCAGCCTGGGACAGTGGGAGGTGTCCCTGCCATGGAACTGGGTGAGCTTTCAGGTCCCTTCCCACCCAACCCATTCCATGACTCTAGGACAGACTCGATGATCTTGGAGGTGGTTTTGAACCTTAATCATTCTGTGGTTCTATATTTATATATCCCTATATTATATAGAGATACAGAGATAGATAGATAGATAGATAGATAGATAAACAGATAAACAGATAGATAAACTGATACAGATATTTACCTTAGCACTACTGCTCTTGAACCTGGAGTAACCAAATATAACCTGGCATTGACAAAATCTTCCTGGAAACTGAAAGTCTGGCTCCAGCAGAACACTCACCACACGCTCCAAGTCTGGGTTAATGGGTGCTTGTCCAGAGGCTGTGCAAATACAGTAGTACGACAATCAATCCATGTTAAATATAGACTGTAATTAACTGCTCACCCCTGTTTTAATCCAAATATTTGGCGTGGGGGCAGGGAAATGGTGTTGTACTAAATCCTGTTCTTTGAAGAGAAATGGGATTGTGGCAGTGGAGGGAGTTGCCCAAACAGGAGTCACTGCAGATCTGCTGCTTTTAGGAAGATGTAAAAAGGGCCAAAAAAAATCAATCTGTAATTATACATTTGCATCCAGATCTGCCAGGAGATGAGTTTATCTCAATGAAATCAGCAGACTTTAATTGCTTTCTTCTTTTAGGAAAGTCTTTTTGTTTGAGTAAGGATTATGAACAAGCAGAGGTCCCCTCCCTGCAGCTTTTGCTTCCCGAGTTTCTCCGATACTAAGAATAACCTGAGTAATTGTTTGAATTCCCCACATGCTTGATGTGATGTGTCATCACCTCATTTCTACGTGGCAACAATTTCCTTGGAATAATGACTGCACTTGGCTCCTTGCAGGGATCTCCTGGCTGGGGATTATTCTGAAACTCTTTATTCTGCTGATGGCCGACGGATAACAACAACTCCTCGCATCAAGGTAATGCGGGAAGGGGTTTTCCCTTTTGCTTCCAGTCTTGAGGTCCATGTGAGATTAACGGATCCGTGAAACAATGGGAGATATGAGACGGAAAGGGAAGGTTTGGAATCCAGTCTTGAGGTCCATGTGAGATTAACGGATCCGTGAAACAATGGGAGATATGAGATAGAAAGGGAAGGGTTGGAATCCAGTCTTGAGGTCCACATGAGATTCATGGATCCGTGAAAGAATGGGAGATATGAGATAGAAAGGGAAGGGTTGGAATCCAGTCTTGAGGTCCACATGAGATTCATGGATCCGTGAAAGAATGGGAGATATGAGACGGAAAGGGAAGGTTTGGAATCCAGGTTCAAAGCCATTTAGGGTGGCTCTCAAGGGACGGGGAAGTTGGGATTTGTCCCTTGTGCTGTTGGGAATCAGCTCCACAGTCTGGCTTCCAGGAAGGCACCACCTCAATGCCTGCTGAACAATTTCTGGGTCGAATTCCAGCCTTTCGCCGGGGGCCAGGGCCATCCCAAAGCCTTCGACCTCCTGACTTTGCCCTACAGACTTTGCTCCGCCTGCCCAGCCCCGGGACTTGATTTCTGCCCTGATCCCAGGGAGATCCCGAGCCCGATAAAGTCCCATTTCCTCCCGGATCACATTTCCAGCCACGCTCTCTGCAGCTGAGCCCAGCTGCCTCCTCCGAGCCCTGACAGAGCAGTTCTGCACTTGCTGCAGAAGGGATTTTTTAATTCACCGTGCACTGATCTTCCCCAAAGCTCCCACCCGAAGTTCTCCAAGCTCATGAGATGTGTTTTAACCACCCAATCTGGAATTCAAAGCCTAATTTTCTTTGTTAGGAGCAATTAGGAGGATTCTGAATGAAATAAATGTGCGTAAATAACTCTGGGTTGGTTATTTTTGGGTTTTTTTCCTGATTGCTCCAATTATTTTCACTCCCTGAACGAATCTCGTGAAAAACCAGGATAAAGCCAAACTCGAACAGCCCTACCTGGGCTGAACAGGGAATTCCTACCTGGGGATGTTGGATTATGATCTGGAGTTTTTCCTCTTGTATCCCCAAAGGATGGAGATAAATCCTCCACTTTTCCCCAGTAGCTTTCCCTTTGTGGGTGTCTTTTTCCCTGTAACAAAGTTGGCATTTTGTGGTGGAAGAAAGAGAAATAAATGATAAAATGAAACCAAAAATCCACAAGAAAACAAAAGGCACAAGGAGTGAAGGTCTGGGTACAGATTCTTCAGAACTCCATTCAGGAAAATGCTGTGGGTAAAATTTTCCACAATCTCTCAGTGACTTTGAAGTCTCTCTGAACACAGAAAGAGAAACCTTAAATCCTTAAGCCAATTAAGTCCCAAAACCACTTCCCCTACCCATGTTTAATATAATACTTGTATTTTAATCTCACTGACATTAATGCATTTAATTGTTGGGTAATTAAAGAGCCTTTCCTTGAAATTTGGGCACAAGGAAACCATTTGGTGTGGACTTTATCTGAGCAGAGCCCAGCAGTGTGTGCTTAATTTGGAGCAGGGAGTGGGAATATTCTTATTTTTCTGTGCTGTGCATTGACTAGAGCCCAGAATTGTTGGATTTTGTCACAATTTGTGTGTTGAAGGATAAAAATAATGGGTCCACAGCAACCATGGAGATGGTCATGAACTTTTAAAATTCATTTTAAACATGTCCTAATGGGACACTTCCTCAAGTAGTGCAGTTTATTGTAATTTGTAGATAGTTTAATTTGTTTTCTGGGATCCCTGGATCCCATGGAGTCCGTGGGCACCCCAACCTGACGCTGAATTTTTTTTGCACTCAGGATCACTGTTACTATGGAGGCCACGTGGAGGGCGATGCTGAGTCTGTGGCGAGCATCAGCACCTGCACAGGGCTGAGGTGAGGAGGGGTCGGGTCCCAAGGGCGGAATGTGCAGCTTCTGGGACAAATGTTCCAACAGAAAAGAATCAGGATGGAAAGAAGTCATGTGATCTTTTAATCCGACTTTGCAAAGTTGTTTCCCAAAGAGAAACAAAGGGAGAAGGGAGAAAAATAGTTACTCTTAGTCCCTTACAAGATTTCAGCTTTTCACCTCAAATCAGGATGAAAACATCTTTGAATTCCCCACTGGATTGAAATCCACTTTTCAACCACTTCTGTCAGCACAAACCCCAAAATTTAAATCAAATTAATTCCTAACCCAGCTCGTCTTTGACTGAGAGCACCCAAATCTTCCAATTAACTCAGCAATTAATTAATTTCTGCTTCTAAAGTGTTGCACGCCTCCTCAGGCTGCTGGAATATTCCAAGGGTCTGCATGCTCGGGATAAATGCTCCCTTGACCCAAAACCTCACATTCCAACCCATTTTTTAGTGGCTATTTTGAGACCCGTGGCCAGAAGTTCCTCATCGAGCCCCTGGGAGCCTCGGCCGGGGCCGAACACGTGGTTTATAAATACGAGGCCCTGAAACAAGAGCAAATAAAAACGTGTGGGCTGCTCAACAACTCCTGGGAACAGGACTCCAGCGACCCCACCAAAGACGTCTTCAAATCCATCAGCAACCCAGAGGTAAGGACATGGCTGTCCCATCAAAAAAAGGGAATTTGTGGCCATTGGAAAAGTCTTAATAGCACAAATCCCACTTTTTCTGGTGGCACCTCCACAAAGGAGCTGTTTAAACACAGGGAAGATCTTCAAAACCAGAGCAAAATCTCCCAGAGCTGAGATTTCAGAGTCACCAGCTGAGTTAAACCCTCCCGCCTTTATTAACAGGTGCCCAGCGCACCTTTAACACCTAAATACTCATTAATAGCTCCCTTACCTTCCATATCTGAATAAAATTTAATTCTCCAGCCTACTTCTCATCATTTAAACCCAAACCAGTCCCATTCTGAATGACCTGGCCAAAGAAATCCCCTCAATAATTAACAAACAGCTTTGAAACTGCAGAGGTTGGGATTGGAAAAGCTCTTCAAAGTCACTTAAAAGAAATGATTCCTTTAGATGAAAGTCTTGCTGCAAGCAAGGAAGTACCTGGAGCTCTACGTCGTTGCAGACAACGCTTTGGTGAGTTTTGGAATTATTATTTCGTGTTTGATCAGCTCCAGAGGCGCTTCCCAGGATATCCCAACTCGTATTCCTGGGCTCCCATGAGAGCCACAAGGTTCCACTGAGCCTGGCTGGGAAAAGGGATTCCTAAAGGGGATTTATTTTGGAATTCCCACCTGGAGATGACAGGAATTCAGAGAACACCTTGCAGTGCTTGTGCTCTTGGAATATCCTGATTTGGAAGGGAATATCCTGAGTTGAAGGGAATATTGTGATTTGGAAGGGAATATTGTGATTTGGAGGGGAATATCCTGAGCTGGAAGAGAATATCCTGAGCTGGAAGGGAATATCCTGATTTGGAAGGGAATATCCTGAGCTAGAAGGGAATATCCTGAGCTGGGAGGGAATATCCTGAAATGAAGGGAATATCCTGAGCTGGGAGGGAATATCATGATTTGGAAGGGAACATCCTGGGCTGGAAGGGAACATCCTGAGCTGGAAGGGAATATCCTGATTTGGAAGGGATTATCCTGAGTTGAAGGGAATATTGTGATTTGGAAGGGATTATCCTGAGCTGGAAAGGATAATCCTGAGCTGGAAGGGAATATCCTGAGCTGTGAGGGAATATCCTGAGCTAGAAAGGATTATCCTGAGGTGCAAGGGAATATCCTGATTTTGAAGGGAATATCCTGATTTGGAAGGGATTATCCTGAGTTGAAGGGAATATCCTGATTTGGAAGGGATTATCCTGAGTTGAAGGGAATATCCTGATTTGGAAGGGATTATCCTGAGTTGAAGGGAATATCCTGATTTGGAAGGGAATATCCTGAGCTGGGAGGGAATATCCTGAGTTGGAATATCATGATTTAGAAGGGAGCTGATTCCTGAGCTGGAAGGGACCCACAAGGATCATTGAGCCCAACTGCCCCCCTGCACCCGACACAGAAATTCACATTTTGGAAGGGGCTGATATTGAAACCCAACATCTGATAAAATCCTACCTCAAACATAATTTTTTACATAAAGTATGATTTTTTCTGCATGGTGTGGTTTGCAAACCAATCTTCTGTGGGATATTGATTTCCTGATAAATCCCCTTTTCCCTCCCCTGACGTGCTGTATTTGCCTTTTCAGTACAAGAAATACGATGAAGATGTTAAAAATATAAGAGAAAGGATATTTGGAATCGTTAACTACATCAACACGGTGAGAGCAAAGAAGTGACAATGAAATCTGTTTTTAATAATGGACTATATTATATATATTGTGTATATTCTATATATATTCTATATTCTATATTTATATTCTGTATTCTATATATTTTTTTTTTAAACCATTGAAATCCAAGTGATTTATAAATTCTTTCCATTGTAAACATCTTAAATTTTCATTATCACATGTAGGAAGGAATGAAAACTCAACTTCATCGTAATTTGGGAAGCGAATTTACCACATCTGTCCATATTCTCCTGTTCTTTGCCTTCAGATATGAGATTTTTAATAAGAATTATTTCTACTCCTACTTTAATTATTTCTACCAACACTTTAAGATATTTTCTAATCACTTGTCAAGTGAATGATTGTTTCAAAAAGAATAAATTGATTCTTGATTTCTTTGGCCAGTCAAATTTCTTCCAAAATTGCTGGAATTTTCAAGTATTTTAACCCCGTTTTTAAAGTCGGTTTAAATGTGATGGGCAATCAGATTTCTTGGTTTATTTGGTGAGGTTTTTTTGGAATTCAGAGCTTTGAAAACCTTTGTTAAGTCTGGAGTGGATATTGGAAGTGGAAAAGCGAACCAAGCACCAGGACAAGGCTTTGTTTCATTTTTATTAATTTTTAATGGATTAATTTTTAATGAATTCTCTGCCGCAGGTTTATAAAGCCATCAACACCCACGTGGCTCTGGTCGGCCTGGAAGTGTGGACAGACGGGGACAAGTGTCCCCTGAGCAGGGACGCGGGCTTCACCCTGGACACCTTCTCCAAGTGGCGCCTGGCGGATCTGCTGAAGAGGAAAAGGAACGACAACGCTCAGCTCATCACGTGGGTGCCCTGCCTCGGCGTTCCCTTCCCAAACACCTTTTTATTCCTTAAAAACCGGTCAACGACACATTCAGGACCCTTTTTATTCCTTAAATCACTCACCAAACACATTCAAGGCCCTTTTTATTCCTTAAAAACCAGTCAACGACGCATTCAAGGCCCTTGTTATTCCTTAAAAATCACTCACCAAATATTCAAGGCCCTTTTTATTCCTTAAAAATCGCTCACCAAACACATTCAAGGCCCTTTTTATTCCTTAAAAACCAGTCAATGACACATTCAAGGCCCTTTTTATTCCTTAAAAATCACTCACCAAATATTCAAGGCCCTTTTTATTCCTTAAAAATCACTCACCAAATATTCAAGGCCCTTTTTATTCCTTAAAAATCTCTCACCAAATATTCAAGGCCCTTTCTATTCCTTAAAATTGGTCACCAAACATTCAAGGCCCTTTTTATTCCTTAAAAACCAGTCAACGACACATTCAAGGCCCTTTTGATTCCTTAAAAATCACTCACCAAATATTCAAGGCCCTTTTTATTCCTTAAAAATCACTCACCAAATATTCAAGGCCCTTTTTATTCCTTAAAAATCACTCACCAAATATTCAAGGCCCTTTTTATTCCTTAAAAATCACTCACCAAATATTCAAGGCCCTTTTTATTCCTTAAAAATCACTCACCAAATATTCAAGGCCCTTTTTATTCCTTAAAAATCACTCACCAAATATTCAAGGCCCTTTTTATTCCTTAAAAATCACTCACCAAATATTCAAGGCCCTTTTTATTCCTTAAAAATCACTCACCAAATATTCAAGGCCCTTTTTATTCCTTAAAAATCACTCACCAAATATTCAAGGCCCTTTTTATTCCTTAAAAATCACTCACCAAATATTCAAGGCCCTTTTTATTCCTTAAAAATCACTCACCAAATATTCAAGGCCCTTTTTATTCCTTAAAAATCACTCACCAAATATTCAAGGCCCTTTTTATTCCTTAAAAATTGGTCAACAAATATTCAAGGCCCTTTTTATTCTTTAAAAATTGGTCACCAAATACATTGAAGGCCCTTTTTATTCCTTAAAAATCTCTCGACAAACACATTCAAGGCCCTTATTATTCCTTAAAAATCGCTCACCAAACTCATTCAAGGCCCTTTTTATTCCTTAAAATTAGTCACCAAATATTCAAGGCCCTTTATATTCCTTAAAAATCTCTCACCAAACTCATTCAAGGCCCTTTTAATCTTTTAATTCTTTAAAATTTGTCACCCATCAGTGGCACTGTCCTGACCTGGATTTCAGCCATTCCAACACCGGCATGTACCAATTCCAGGGCCAAAAAAAAAAAAAAAATCCAAGTTCTCTTTTTTTTTGCTTTTATTTTTTATTTTTTTTTGTCATGGAGCACAGATAAATTCCTGCCAGGACACAGCATCCAATATTTCCAGCTGAATCCCTCCAAAAACAGGGGATGGGAACTTTTGCCTTATCTAAGACTCTTCTCCTGGCTTTGCTCACAAAATTTGAGTGTCCTGGGGACTGCAGCAAAGTCAGTCACTGACAGCTTAAAAGAGGTGAAGTTTAGAGAAATGATGAATTAAATTTCCCCAAAAAACTGGGAAATGCCAAGTTAAACCAGCACTGCCCTCACTTTTCTGTCCCGTGTCAGAGGTCCTGACTCATCCCAGCCCTCTGCTGCATTTGGAGCTCTTTACACCCCAACAGGTGCTTTAAATCTGATCAACCACCACAGAATTTATGTAAATATTGAAATGAAAAGCGCATTCAATTGGTTTTTTTTTATTTGCAGGGGTCTTAAAATTAAATATTGTATTGGATCTGAGATTCCATCCAGAGCTGGGGATGAAACCTCCAGCCTGGTTTGGATCCCTGAGTTCAGAGCCCCATCCTGGGCACATCCTCGATCTCACTGTGCCTTTGTGCTTCCTTCCAGAGGCCTGGACTTCGAGGGGACCACGATAGGATTGGCCTTCCTCAAATCCATTTGCAGTGATTTATACTCTGCAGGTATTATTCAGGTCTGATTCATTTTTATTTCATTTTTTTAAAGGCTTTTCTATTTTTTTTTTTACTCAGCCAGCGAAGAACCTTTGTGAAAACTGTTGGGTTTAGGGCACTTTCAGTTCTCTGGTTCATTATTAGACTGTAAAAATTCACAATGAGAACCCTGGAAGTGTCCAAGGCCAGGTTGGACGGGGCCTGGGGATAGGGGAAGGTGTCCCTGCCATGGAACTGGATGGGATTTAAGGTCCCCTCCAACCCAAACCATTCTGGGATTCTGGGATTTTATTTTAATTGAAGTGCAGGGGGTCAAACACGTGATATACACGCCTCCATGGTGTCTATTTGATAAATATCTTTATGAAATAATAAAATATAATCCAGATAGATGCACAGATGGATTGAGCACCACGTGACCCCTTGTGCATTGCGAGGATAATTCCACGCGAAGAAAAGTTGTCCCGTTTCTTGTTTTCTCTGCTGCTTCTCCTTGTTCTAAAACACACGTGGAAATAACGGCTGTCCTTGGCTCCCCAGGACCACAGCAGGAACCAGATTGCAGTGGCAGCCACGATGGCCCACGAGATGGGGCACAACCTGGGCATGAGCCACGACACCGAGGCCTGCTCGTGCAGCGACAGCGTCTGCATCATGACAGACACTGTCAGGTGGGGCTTGGCGTGAAAACGGGGCTTCAAATGGGTTTTGGACAAGTTGACAGCTCCCAGACTGGGGCAGTATTTTTGTCCAGTGAGATTATTCCATTCAAATTATTAAAAAAAAAAAGAATTAAAAAATGGATGAAATCCCAGGCGATTGTCAGATATTCCCAGACAGAAACCCCCCAAAAAACCTAACCCAAAACTACTTTAATCCTTATATATTTAGAAAAAATGTTTACCCACAAGAGTTGTGGGGACAGTCGCCTGTTCAGTTTCTCTCCCAAAGGGGGTTTCTCCTCCTTGCCTGTGCCAGTCCTACATAAATCCTCCTGTTTTCCCAACACAGCTCCATGATTCCCAAAGAATTCAGCTCCTGCAGCCTCCAGAGCTTTGAGAAGTTCATGCTGGCTGACATGCCCAAGTGCCTGACCAACGTCCCAGAGCTGAGCAGCATCATTGCCCCTCCGTCCTGTGGCAACGGATTCGTGGAGAAGGGAGAGGAATGCGACTGTGGCACTCCCGAGGTACCTGGGAATGAAATGATCCTTGGGAAAGGCAAAGGGGTTTATCCAGGCTGGACAGCAGCTGCTCTCTGTCGGTCCCTGAGGAGGACACAGATCTTGCTGAAGTAGAAATTGTGGTCATCAAATTGCTGAGCTGGTCTGGCTGGGGATGTGCTGAGTGCTGGGAAAGATGAAGGTCTGGTTTGTCAGGAGGTGGTGACAGAGGAACTGAGAGTGGGACAAAGCCATCCCCACGGCTCAGCCCAAACCCCGAGCTCCCTGCACAGCTTCTGCCTCCAAACCCAGGGCCTTGAGGGAAGGTGCTTCCCAACAAAGCCAAGGGCAGGTCCCAGACCTCCATCCCAGCCAGGGACAGTGGTTTGGTGTCCCTGCCCCAGCTCTGACTGCTGCTTCTGTCCCAGGAGTGCACGAACGAGTGCTGTGACCCTGAGAGCTGCAAGCTGAGCTCAGGAGCTGCCTGTGCACATGGGGACTGCTGTGAGAACTGCCAGGTGAGACCCTTCTCCTCCCCTGTGAGAGCTGCCAGGTGAGACCCCTCCCCTCTCCAGCTCCTCCTCCCTGCTGGGATAAAGCAGGAGCTCACCTTCCACCAGAACTGATCTCCTGTATTTAACAGCACTGACAAGGGCACTGTTGTGGAATTATGGAATGTTGTGGGTTGGAAGGAACCCCTGGGATCACTGATCCAGCTCCTGGCCCTTCACAGACACCCCAAAATCCCACCCTGGGCACCCCTGGCAGCACTGTCCAAAAACACCTGGCGCTCTGGCNCTTTCCCTAAAACCCAACCTAAACCGTCCCTGGCACAGCTCAGACCCTGTCACTGCTCACCAGTCCATCCCAAACCACACCACCACCATCAGTTCCCTCAATCTTCCACCATCCCTGAGAAATGAGCCCTTTGATTGGCCATTTTCTGCTGGGGATAAAAGCTGTGGCACAAGAGGCAAAACCCTTGGGAACTGACACATCCAGCACGAAGTGAGATGCGGATCTCGCTCCTCACACAGCTTGTGGGGTGAGGAGGGGATTTTCCTGCCTGTTTTAACCCTTCGGTTGGGTGTTTCTGAGCAGTGTGGAGGAGCTGGGTGCTGAGTGTGGCATCTCTCCCTCCCTCAGTACAAGAAGTCGGGCTCGGTGTGCCGGGCGGTGAAACACGACTGTGACCTGGTTGAGATGTGCACGGGACGCTCCTCCAGCTGCCCCGAGGATCGGTTCCGGGTCAACGGGCACCCCTGCAGCTTTGGAGAGGGGTATTGCTACATGGGCACCTGTCCCACCCGCGACAGCCAGTGCAAAGCTGCCTTTGGGCCAGGTGAGTACCCTGTGCCACTGGAAAATCAGCTTGGCCTGGGCACAGGAGAGAGAGAGAGAGAGAAGGGAGTTCTGCATCTCCAAATCCTCACATCCGCTGTACCGCAGGAACAGCCCATCCGTCAAAATAAACCCTAGTCTGTAGCATAATTAATGATGATTTTTATAGTTCCCACTGTCAGTGGTTGTACATGGGGTGCTCTGAGCTTCCAGAGAAATGGGAAGTGGGGAGCACATTCCTCTTTTGCAGAATGCGCCTGAGTTGGCTGGAATGGAGCTGGGGAAGTGGTTTTGGCCAGATAAGAAGAGGAAATGTCTGTCCTTCAAATTAACAGCCAAATTTGGCACGTCTGGGTGCTTCTGGCAGCAGCATTTCCTAGAACTGGGGAATGGTTTGGGCTGAAAGGGAACTTAAATCCCANCCATCCCAGCCCCCCCCACCCTCCCAGGGAGCAATTCCTTCCCAATACCCCATCCATCCCTGCCCTCTGGCTGTGGGAAGCCATTCCCTGTGTCCTGTCCCTCCACCCCTTGTCCCCAGTCCCTCCCCAGCTCTCCTGGAGACCCTTTAGGCCCTGGAAGGGGCTCTGAGCTCTCCCTGGAGCTTTCCCTTCTCCAGGCTGAAGTGCCGGAAAGTCATTCAGGCCCGTGGGCACTTCAGAGGGAAAGGTCATTTCCTAAGCAAGGGAAGGAGATGGAATATTCCCAGTTGTCCCAGGCAGAATCCCAAACTCATCCCGCTGCCTTTTCCCCCCGCAGAGGCCACGGAGGGCCCGGCCTCCTGTTACCACATGAACGAGAGGGGGACGTATTTCGGGTACTGCAGGAAGGAGCAAGGCACTCACCTCCCGTGCAAGGAAAAGTAAGCACTGGGGCATGGAATGTGCTGGGATTTGGGAAGAGAGGCCATTCCCACTCGAATTAGGAGACAAGCCAGGAGCACCCTATTTTAGTGGCACAGCCCTGTGTCCCTTCTTGTTCTGTTTGAAAATTGTGGGAAATAATTCCTAAGAAAAGTGGATTTAAATCATGAGGTGAGAGAGCAAAGGTGTGCACAGAGATCTGTGCAAGGCTGCTGGGGAGGATGAGTGTGTGGGTGCTCAGGGAACTCCAGGGATTTTGGAATTGGGAATTTGAACCGCAGAAGTGAAGGAATATCAGTAAAATGCTCATTTCTGTGAACGAATTTGTGTTCCCTAATAAACCCAGCAGGATTTAAGAACCTGTCACCTGCTCAAAGCAAGCTGCCCACACCCCAGCCAGCATTCCCTGCTGCAGCCGCTTCCTTGGAATCCAGGCTGCAGGAGAGACCAGCTCGGAGGGGTTTGCTGGGCCATGTCCTTGGGGTAACAGCTCCTGTTCTCTTTCCAGAGACAAAATGTGCGGAAAACTCTACTGTTCCGGAGGGTGGGAGATGCCTCAGGATGGGAGCCTGCTGGCCTTTAGATCCTGCAAAGGCAGTTTCCCTAGGAATGGAGAAGAGGACCCAGGGATGATCCTGGATGGAACCAAGTGTGGCAATGGGATGGTGAGTGGAGAACAACTTTTTCCTTTATTCTTCCCCCCCTTTCAGTCTTGTTTATGTCATTCTCTCTTGTACAAGGGAGATTTTAAACAGGGAAGACTGAATGGACCCCAAACTTCTGCTGATCTCTTTTCCTAACTTCTATCCCAAACGAGCAGCAAACAGGAATTGCCTCCATTCCCATTTCCTTAGCCTTGGCTGCTGCCTTATTCCCTTTTACTGCCCCAAAGATGTGTGGCAGCAGAAACACAGCTTGGTGTGAAGGGTTAGGAGATCATTAATGTGTTATCACATTTAATTATTTCCACTGTGGATGTGCCAGGCATCACTGGGTGCTGTTTCCAATCCCTTCCCTGTATATTCCTACCTGGGAGGGAGGGATGAGGGATCGGAGTGGGAAGCAGTGATGTCTGCACATCTCTGTCACTCCCCTTTCTATAAAACACTCAAATGGAAAATTAACCCCTCATCTCCCACTCCTAAAGGGGGTTTGAGGGATTCCCAGAGCTGCTTCTGTGTCTCCTGGTGCTCTCCATCCCCTCACAGGATAAAATGCAAACTCTGCCTGTCCTGGAAGCTCCAAATCCCTGTGGTTTGCTCTCATTTCAGGTGTGCAGCCACGGGGAGTGTGTCCAGGTTGAGGAGGTCTTCAGATCCATCAACTGCTCTGCCAAGTGCCCTGGCCATGCTGTAAGACACCAGCATTTGCTGTAATTCACTTTAAAACCCCAAGAAAATGATGCAGATCAGCCTCTGACCTTCTTGCTGACAGTGTTTAAGTCACTGATATGAATCTGTCAAACTGGGGAGTCAGAAACTTTTAACATTTTTATAAAAACAAGTCTGTCCTGATGTAGCATCAATATTTTTGTCCAGGAGACGGACACGGCCCCCGTGTCTGGCCCTGGCCCTGAGCCATGGTATCACAGCTCATCTCTTTTAGGTCATTTTGGTTTGGGGAAGAGAATTCTGCTCATATTTGGCCACTCAGAGACCTACAGATAAACAGATTAACTCCGCAGTGAAGCTTTTACTGCAGAAGCAAAAAGTGCACGACAGCAGGACTGTCCTTTAACCCCAAACGGCTCTTTTTTATGCTAAATTTTAGCCCAAGTAAACTGAGAGCTTCAAAAATCTTCTCAGAAACTTTCTGACCCCCCAGACTCCTTGGTGTCCCCAGCTGAGGTGTCCCTGCTTTGTGCTCCCCAGGTGTGTGACCACAAGCTGCAGTGCCAGTGTGAGGAGGGGTGGGCACCCCCGAACTGTGACAGCTCCTCAGCCTTCACCAGTAAGTCTCACAGTCCCACACCTTGGAATTTGTCCTTTCCTGGCTGGAAGGAGCAGGGGAGCTCCAGGGGAACAGCCCAGCACCACAGTGGTTCATACAATTGTTAATTGGAATTGTTAAGCTCATCAAGCCCAGCCACCAATCAGCACCACTGAATCAGGTCCTCAACTTCCACAGCCACAGGTTTTTTTGAACAGTTCCAGGGATGGTGACTCCAGCCTGTTCCAGAGCTGGACAATCCTTTCCGTGAAGAAATTTGTCTTAAAATCCAACCTAAATCCCCATTTCTTTGCCAACACTGCATCTCCAGGGAGCTGATTTCTGAGCACTGCTCAGTCCTGTAGGGATGAGTAGAGAAGGTGTTTTTCCTTCTAATCTCACAAATGATTCCCCCTGGAGATGACAGCAACAGGCTTCTCCTTTTTATTCTTGGACTAACGAGCTCCCTGTCCCTTCAAAGTGGAGCCAGGATCCCAGAGGCTTTGCTGTGAGGGAGCTGGACAAGTTCATTTATCATCTGCATGGTCTTTAACTGATCCAGCTCTGAGGGAAAGTAATTTGTGTCCAGATTTCCACGTGTTTGGAGGGGGAAAAAAGTCTTTCTTTCATTTATAATATGAAATATTTTTGTTCTGTCTTCACCCTCCCCAGAGCACCATCAGCTCTGAACCTCTGGCTTGATTGAGGCTTTGGAGTAGTTTTGTTGAAAATTGTGGAAGAAACTTTATTTGAGTGCAGTTTGAAGGTGTGCACCCCACTTTGGGTAACAGCCTTGGAGACAGAGGAGGGGAAGGACAGGGAAGGATCTTTGAGGGTGGATGGAAAGAGCAGGGTTGGTTTAGAGTTTGTTTAGGCTTTGTTTAGTCCAAGGGCAGCTCAGGCAACAGCAACTGACTTCAAAAGTGGCAAAACCAGCAGGAATTCATCCCTTTCCATCACCATTTGTGGCAGGAGAAGAAGCCATAAAGTGAGAAGAAACTGAGTTAAAAAAATTCCTTCATCAGTGGTGATGGGAAACTTCTTAATAATGGTGGCTCTTGTTGGGTCTCTCCCACCCTCAGTGGTTCTGTGGTGTTTTAAGGACTGTTTCCCTCCCTCCCCTCAGTGATTCCCTGATGTTTAAGGACTGCTTCTGTCCCCTCAGTGATTTCCTGATGTTTAAGGACTGTTTCCATCCCTGCCCTCAGTGATTCCCTGATGTTTAAGGACTATTTCTGTCCCTGCCCTCAGTGATTCCCTGATGTTTAAGGACTGTTTCTGTCCCTGCCCTCAGTGATTCTCTGATGTTTAAGGACTGTTTCTGTCCCCCCAGTGATTCCCTGATGTTTAAGGACTGTTTCTGTCCCTGCCAGGCATTGCTGTGGCTGCCGGGGTGCTGGCTGTCCTGGCTGTCACTGCAGCTGCAGCCTTGCTGCTCACCCGCTTCCGAGGCTTCCACAAGAGGTAAATCCTTCCCACATCCACCTAAAACCCACAAACCAAAGCCAGGGAATATCTGGAGAGGTTTAAGGTGGAGTTTTCAATGGGGGTAGGGGAATTAGACTCTGGAAAGGAAGGAAGATGGTCCGTGAGATTTGTGGAGGTGTTTCAGAAATCCCGTGGTTGGGAGGGGATGGAAGAATTGAAATGGAGCTCTTGATAAATCCTTCATAATCCCACATGAATAAAGGGAAGAAAGAAATCGAGGATATGGCTACAAAACACCAGCAGGAGTAAGGCAGGGCTTCACTGTGAGGTTTTTTCTTCGGCCATGAAGTAACGTTGACCATGATATGAAATCTTTGGCAGCCGCCAGACCAGGAGGGGACCCGGAGCCACCAACCAGGTGTTTGTGGATCAGGAGCAGAGCTGCAGAGAACAGCCCGTGCTGGTGCCACCTGCCCAGAAGGTGAGTGCAGGGACAGCAGGGGACTGTCCCCAAGGGCTCAAACCATCGGCCAAAGTGGCTGCACTTCCACGAGATTCCCAAAATGCTGAGGGGAGGGACAGTGCTGGGAATCCCAGCACCAGATTCCCAAAATACTGAGGGGACAGCGCTGGGAATCCCAGCACCAGATTCCCAAAATACTGAGGGGACAGCGCTGGGAATCCCAGCACGAGATTCCCAAAATACTGAGGGGACAGTGCTGGGAATCCCAGCACGAGATTCCCAAAATGCTGAGGAGATTCCCAAAATGCTGAGGGACGGGGCTGGGAATCCCAGCACCAGATTCCCAAAATGCTGAGGGGAGACACAGGCTGGGAATCCCAGCATGAGATTCCCAAAATGCTGAGGGGAGGGACAGGGCTGGGAATCCCAGCACGAGATTCCCAAAGTGCTGAGGGGACAGGGCTGAGAATCCCAGCA
>VZTF01005265.1:0-26647 GCA_013397755.1 Cnemophilus loriae
ACTATTTCTCCTCTTATGGGCTAGAGTCTTTTTACCATGCTTGACATCTTGCTGAGTACAATTCTTTCAGCAGGTGATCAAGGGGATGCAGGTAGTAGCCACACCCACTGATGCAGAAATGACTACAAAAGGACGGAAAATGATGTCAATGCAAGTAACTGAAAAACCAAAGAAGACCCAGGAAGATGATGCCAAGGATGTGGGTTCAATCCCCATATGGGCCGTTCACTTAAGAGTTGAACTCGATGATCCTTCTGGGTCTCTTCAAACTCAGATTATTCTGTGATTCCGTGATTCTGTGAAATCAATGGTAATTAAGGTCTGTAAAGACAAATATGGAGAAAATAAAAAGAGTAGGGATTGAAAGGAATGAGATGAATGTGTCTTTGCAAACACTGTGTGAATCTGCTTGTAGACAAGGCGAGGAACTTATGGATAGCGAAGTAACAGAAGAAACTGTTAGTTCTAGAAACTGTCCCTGATGAACACAGTCTGTTGCTCAGCCAAGGCTGTGTTAAATTCCTGAACCTAGAGCAAGAGAACAGAGAGGGTTTTTTTTGTTGCTCACGATTCATCTGCCTTGTGGTAGGTGTCAGGATGCTGAAGAGGGGCGGCTTGGCACAGATGCTGGCAGAGGTGGTGCGAGAGCTCAAGGCAAGGAGCTTTCAGTGGCATGTGCGAGGGTAGGAGGGTATGGCATCCATAGCTGAAGGCAAAAAAAGGTCAGGGCATGTAATCAGCTGCAGTAATGCTACGTTGTTAATCTTTGCAAACTGCTTGCTGAGTTGTTCCTTTCTTAGGTCATGGGGGTTTGTATCAACCAGAACCGCACGTGGTCAGTATTCGCAGCTGATGTTAGGTGGCCGGTTGGTGAAGTAAGTGTAGCAGTTTCTATGGCATTCTGCAAAAACGTGGCGGGTCTTTTTGTGCTCCTCAATTCTTAACAAAAATTAAGTTAAAAACCCCTGCAAATAGGTTTTGCAAAACATCAGGTTTGTTTTAGTACTAGAGATGAGCGTAGTCACCTTGTCTTTAAGAAAGCAAAGGCTGCCTATTTTTCTCCAAGAGCATCAAGTGCTTTGATCAGCGTTTGTGTGCATGCATTAGCCTTGTTCTTCCTTGGGGAACTTTTGCAATACTCAGATGATCTGTGTAGGCTGTAGAGTGCAGTGGTGGACTTCGAGGCTTCCAGCAGAAGAGACATGCTGTGCATGTTTTGGACTTTCCTTTGTCTGAACCTTCAAGGTCAAAGGCTTCAATTTTTGAGCAGTTTGAAGAGCTCCAAATTAAGACATGAACATGTGCTTGTTTTTTCATCCCCTCAGTCACCACCAAAGGTTTAACCAAGTTATCCTGTGCATCGGATTTACTTGACTAGTGAACCGTGTGCTAAAAATATGGACAGTGTTGATTACCCTCCTTGATTACCTTCCCAGAAGGGTTTGATTGAAGAGCAAGGAGTTGTGAAGACAAATATTTGGCGTACAAGAAGTAGAATTTAGGAGTTGATGGCAGAACACTGCATGCGCAAATGGTCAAAGAGGATCCATCCTCTTATAGCATGCTAGAAGGGATGACCTTTTTCTGTCCCAAATCGACCAGGGAAATATTTTGGCTCTTGATTTAAACCCCTGAGCCAGCCGTGTTTCAGGCTGCAGAAGCTGCAGCTGGTGTGGCAGAGGCGGGATGTAGCCCTGCCCGCTGGTGCTGACCTGGCACCCGCAGGTGGCAGCCGTCAGCGCCTGGGGTCCCCTGTGCCGCCCTGCCGGGGCTGGGCCTGCCTCCTCCCACCCCTGGTAGCCTTAGATAAACAGCACACTACTCCATCTGCTTTAAAAACAAACAAGCAAACAGAAAGTCCACTTTAAAAATATGCAAAAGTCTTCAAAGTACTTATCAGCACTTGCTCAGAGTTTGTTGATGGAGCAAATGGTTTCTAGGTAAACTGGTGTTGCTGGGACTCCTTTTCAACGAGGTTCCTAAACTTCAGAAAGGAGGAGATGGTGGTCGTGTAACCCTGAGGAATGTTGGAAACAGTAAGACTGCTCAGTCATTTAAAGGTGGCCGGAAAACGGGTGTAGTAGTGGAGTGGACACTGTGAGTAGGTAGCCTTAAGTCATGCAATGAGTGGCACTTCAGTGGGAATGTCATACCCGACACCAAGAGATCGTGTCATGACGTGTTGCATGACAGCAAATTGGGCCAAAATTCTACCAATTTTTGACCTAGGTGGACGGGCCTTCACTTAATCTGGCAAAGGGACGTAAGTCAATTATGTTTGAAAAGCAGCCATAAAAGATAATCCCTTAGTTTTTTGGACTGGGGTAACTGCAAAGCTCTGTTGACAGGTCATCGGAAGTAGCTGTTGGGTTCTAATCGCAGTTTGACGCTTCGTCAGTCTGCATCATTAGGAGGCTTAATGATTTAGATTGAGAGGTGGTGCATGTTTTTTTCGGAGTAATGGCCCAATGAAGGGCAGCGTTCACTTGCCATGACTGCTGTTGTACCCTTCAAGAGAAATGGGCTAGGCTTAGCACTGTGTGAGAATTCTTGGTTCATTCCAACAGAACCTCCTTGGTTCTGTTAGTTTGGTTTCACAGCTGGAGTAAAGGCACAGCACTGGAAGCAATTCACAGGGCAGAAGTGGAACATACGCAAAGCACTGGACTTTATTGTCTTTCAGCAGCACAATGTCTGACTAGGGGAGTGCTGACCATCAGTGATAGCAGATTTTTTGAAAGTTCTTATTTCTGTCAAAACAAGAAAGAAGGAAAGTGGTGAAGATGAATCCCTTCCTCTTAAATCTGCCTACTCAACAACTTCAGAAGTAGTTGTAAGGTGTACTCAGCTATTTTAGCACTGAAAGGATACTGGAGTCACCTAAAGAGAGGTTTCCTATGGAATACTATGAAGCTGCCGTAACGGTAACAAGTTTTCATACAGTAGTTTGAGCACAGAGGTAATAGACGTACAGTGTTGGATGTTTAATCCTGCTGGCTCACGAGCCAGTGTTGAGCTTTTCTGTTTTAAATCCAGTCTTAGAGCTCTGCAGGGATCAGTGCAGCATGACGCTGGGACAAGGGGATGCTGATTCATGCATAAACCTTAGATGCTTTTGTGATATCTTCAAGGAGCTTTGAAAACCTATGAATATCTGTCATGTTGCAGCTTGAGAGTCATGGCCAAGGTTTCCCCAAACATTTTGTAATATCATGCTATAGCTTTCATTCCTAAAGAAATAGCATTGAGCATATTGCTGGCAAAATGCTGAAAGAATAAGCCCAAGGGAATATCCTTTCCTGAGAAGGATGGAAAAAATTGAGGCGCGTTTATATTTGAATTAAAATTACTGTGGACCAAGCCTAAACGTATTTCACACTAAATTCTTAGAACTGATTTTAAGGAAATGAGGAATTTATTAGCTGCTTGTGTTTCAGTTCATTTGTATTCCTGGTCCTTGTCCTTTCCTTCTCACTATAAAATATTTCTCAGGCTCAGTGAGCAGATGTGAAATAGGTTCTGTGCATCCTGGTAATTCAAGTGGTCAGGATCAGACGGGTTTCTGCAGTAAAAGGATGCAATACGTCGGAGATGTAACCTACAGTGGGAACTGCTGTGATTTTTCTTCTCTCGTAATGTTTTTCCTCTCAAAACTGATCTCTGTAGCAAACTTTACACGCTCTGCTACTCCTGAGAGTTATTAATAGAGAAACCTGGGGTATTTACTGTATGACAATGCTGTCGCTGCCATGCACGTTTGTGCCTGGCTCACAGACCATTTTCACACAGCCATGGTCCAGAATGTGGGCAGATACATATCCAGCAGTTTTCTCTTGCCTGCTTGACTTTTCAAATTCTTATTGTGTGATTATTGCAATAATTTTGTCTATAGTATCTGAAATAATTTAGCACGCAGTTTTGGATGCAGCACAAATATATATATTTTTCTCTTAGGAATCTGAAAGTGAGTTATATTTCATAGTCGTTTGTGAGCAGTAAATATGCTAATCAAGCTTGTCAAGAAACCCATCTTATCAGTCAATCTCTTCAATATATTCTTGTGTTTATATGTGATTTTAGTCTTCCATAATAGATGAAAAATATAGTAATTTTTTGCTGTTTATGCTAATGCAAGTTTGAATTTACGCTGACTTCGACAGGTATGATTGACCGCACATAGTCGGGGATGTACTTAAGTCCTCGTGTACATAAGATTTCCTTTACTATCCAGTTGTGGGTTATGTCCCCAGAGCCAGCAGCACTGCTCTAAGTGATGCTGTTGCTGCTGATTTCATCCATTCTTTTTCCCAGCTTGTCATGGTTAAAATAGTTTTGAGAATCAAGGCGTATTTAACAGAGAAATAATTGGCATATTTAACAGAGAAATAATTCTTTTTGAACAGCTGATAATTACTAGGAAAGTATATAATAGCTGGGAACATATTTGAGAATTCATGAAACAGGTAAAGACTATTCTGTTTTCATTATTTTGAAAACTCAGCATGATTTGTCAGGCATCTTCTGTGGAAACATGATTAAATTGTTAAAAGCTGTTTTCTTAAGGAAAATATAATTTCAAATGAATTCATTAAAATCAAATTAAAGTTGTATGTGCTGGTAGGACTAATTTTTAGGAAGCTGAAAAGAGGACATAACCCACAGTAAACATAAATGTGTATATGTACATATCTAGATAGACAGGTATGTGTGTGTACACACGTGTAGATATAAATGTAAACACATACGTACTTTGTATTTTGAATGTCAGATAAATAAAAAGCAGGGGGTTGCTTAAACTCTACAGTCCATTTTCTGAAGAGCATTATCTCAGAGCACTTACCAGCAAGCTAACTTCTCTCTTGAAGTGGTGCTCTCAGGCCTGTGAAGCAGGTGCCCAAATTACTAATTTTTTATCTTGAAGGTTCGTGCCCATATTGTGGCAACAACGTCACGACAACTCAAGGCAAGGAATGTCAGCTTAGACTGAATTTTTTTTTATTTTCCCCTTTATGCATGTTGCAAATTCCATTCTAGTGTACTATTACAGCCTCCGAGGGGGTTCTTCACACAAACGTGTTTTCCTGCAAGCAGGCGAATGTTCCTGCATGATTGTACCTTGGGCAGAGGCCTACTGATATTTGAGAGTTTATTCTAGGTGTAATATTTGTAAAGCAGGGTGAATAATTTGAATGACTATTGCATGCCAGGCACATGCTTAAATAAGCTACATCAATGCTGCTTATAGCAAAAGCAGAATTGATCCACGCTGGAATTACAGTGAGTGGTTACGAGAATCATACAGGATGTAACTTAGTTATTTGATTTTTGTCCACATGTTGGGCAGGAGACATGAAATTTAAGGCTTTTTCTTTCCTTTTCAAGTTGACTGCCCTTAGTGCTGGGCCATTTTTTTTGGATATTGGCATCCTGCTCTGCCTCTTAGCCTTCTTCATTTTTCCTGCCTCCATTAATTTTTGGTTAAAAAAACCTTAGTAATGCCACATTTTGCCTGATGCAGGAAGGAGGAAAGGAACTTGGAGATTTTGGAAGCAGGAAGACAATTTCTTGCCCTTTGATGTTACGATAAAGCACAGAGGGGAAAAAAAAATCCCTGTTGGGAAAATTCAGTTCTATTAATTTAAACAATTGCCATGCTCAACCAACAAATAGTAATGGGCCAGATTTATACACAGCTTGAAACTTCTGAAGCAATTTCAAATGAACAATTGGAAATATAATCATATAATTTTATTATATCGAAAGACTAGATGGAGTTGAGGGATCAGGAATATGAGAGTATGAGTCCCTATATATTATATATTGCAGTAGAAGTATGGTTTTAATTTCACTCACAGCCTTACATCTGTTCCATCTGGAGGTGCTTTTATTTGGTGAGAGTGGAACATGCTGAAATTCTGAAAAGTGGTGACTGAAAAGTCATNATCCATCTGCCCTTCACAATATTTTGTCCAAACTTTCTGGTACATGCCCATATAAGACCTCATGTTTGTTTGCCTGTTTGGTTGTGTTTTTTAATGTATTCGACACTTTAAAAAAGTTCTTTGTCAGGTTTCAGTATGGAAACCTTAGAAAAACTGTTAGACCTTTTCAACTCAGTATGAATATGGAAATAGAACTGCTAGCCAAAAAAAGAAAGGTTTGGTCTACGCTTGTGTGGGTGAAGCGAAAAAGCATCATGCTTACTGCTGTCCTTTCTTTGTATTTGATCTTGGATGTTCTTATTTGATGAAATCTTTGCTTAAACTTGAAGTTTTAATTTTCTCTTAACTCCTTTTTTTACTTGTAGTAAAATGTGTTTTAGCTTGACTTTATAAAACTGAGTAGCATACTTCAGCTATAGACATAAGCAAGCATCTGTGAACTGCAAATACTGATTTTGTTAGCAAGTGGAGCACTTAATGTTTCTTTGAGCTTCTCTCTTTACTTCTATTTCAATATGATAAAACCAGAATATATGCTTCAAGGTTTCCATTTGTGGAGACACTTTTTATTCACTTCCAGTTAACATACCTGAAGACCCAGTTTGCCATATTCACCCTATTTTATGTGACCTCATGGGGCAGCTCCAGAAAAATGGGAGTGTCCTTGAAGTTCTGTGGTACATCTGGCAGCCTGTGCAGGTCCTTCAGGTCCTCCAGTGTCTGAAACTGCTTGGAATATGGACTTTGTAAGGTAAATAATTTCCTGAGTTTTAATAATTTCTCATTTTTCATGAGAAAAGAACAAGTCTGTAAACACCCAAATGACTTTTAGGAACTCTGATATTTTTGTAAGTACTGTTGCAATTAGTTGGTTTTTGTAGCGGAGAACAGGGATCATATTAAGTCATTACTTAGACATTCCCAATAAATACCGGTTCAAGGTTGGTATGTGCCTGTTCCAACGTGCTGAAGAACCTGCAGCATTATTACATCTAGTTTTGTTCTGGGGATGCAAAAAAACCCAAATTACTCACTTGAAGATTTTTGGCTGCCTTTCTGTATGGAAGTGTTTCTGGCTTCCTTTTGAACCTGTGACTACAGTGGTTCTGTCAGCGTTGTGACTCCTAGCATTACTTTCCATTTTCTGGTACACAGAATCACAATTTCCTGTGCCAGTGTTTCTGGCTTAATCCTGCATTCCAGGAACTTGCAGTGTTCAATTTTTGCAGTATTTCATTGTTACATGATATCCTGAGATGTGTATGTTGCAATACATAGAAGCTGTTCTATAAACTAATTATCACCTGCCTTAAAAAACAAAGGTGTTAGGAAAAATGTTATGTTGCTTCTGGTGTTTCTGGGAATTTCTCATTCTGTAATCCTTGGTGGCTTTATATACTTTTGATGAGTCCTTCCTAGCTGGGGAATCTATAGTTCTCTTCCATACAGTAGGCCAGGACTGACCAGTTCCCCAAGTGGTTCGGAAACTACAGTGTGTAACACTGTTATGTTACACACATGTCAAACTAGGAACATTCTTTGAGTTCAGGTCTAGGCCAAAGATGGAAGCATCTGTGTTACCCAGACTCAGGAGTGAGAATGAGGTGCCTCCCAATGCAATTGGCAACGATACGTAATGGAAGAGGCATCAGCCTAAGTGACAGGGAGCTGCTATTTAAGAAGCTTCCAACTGAAAGGGTCAAACTTAAGGTGCTCCTCTCTCTTCTTGGGTGACTGAACGCAGCTCTGAGGCCAAGGATGTGGAATTCCCGGCCAGAAGCTACTTTCTGAGCTCTAATGAGTTAAAGCACTATGGTTGTAATGGTGCTTTGAGTGCTCTGCTGATGTGCCACCTTTCAGCTGGAGCAGTCCAATGGTCTAGAAACAAGTGAGAGAGTCTGGGAGCTCAGCACTCAGTAGCGAAGAGGAGCCGACTTTTTGCCTTATCTTTGGAACAAGTTTGGGCCAGGGTGATAAGGGTATTTTTAAACGTATGAAAAGAGAAGCAGTTATACAGTCAGGTCTCCTTTTCTCTGGGATGTACTAACCTTAGAGTTCCTCATTAGATTGAAGTGCTCCATCGTAATTTGTACTAGTAGACCTGCAGTTTGTAACCTGATAATGTCACAGAAAATACATTTTTTGCCTCCCTTAGGAGGAATTGCAGTGTGGGTTTTTTTAATTAGTTCCATATTATGCTGGAGGTTCAGTTGGTAAGATCTGCTGTCTATATATTTTAGGTGTCTGTTAAGGCTGTTTGTATTTTAAGTTGCACTGGCTGTGTTGACCATAGTACTTGCTGTTCCCATGGGTCTAGTCACTTCATTGTTTCTAGATTCCGTTCAGGGTAGGGAATTTAATCTCTAGAGGTTAGCATATGTGTTATGGGTTTGGGAGGATGCCTGTGCACAAAAAACTCGAGACGCAGACAGAATAGCAAAACAAGTCAGTTTTATTAGTTGCGTTAGCAATAAATACATACCGAGCCCTGGATGTTGGAGAGGCCACCAAGCAGGAGAAGGAGATAGAGCATGGCTCCTGAGCGTGAGGGGCAGGAGGGCAGCCCAGCTTCAGGGTGTCCCCTGGATGAAAACAGTGTGCATCATGTTGTCCTCTCCCCTCCACCCCGGAACCACACCTTATATCTTCTCCTCAGGAGTGGCCAGTTTCAACATCATCTCATGTGGTGCCAGCACATGAGATGACGTCACAACAGCTGATAATCACACCTCCATGCCAACAATAGTTTTATTGTATATTGTTCCCCTTTCACAGGATGAATCCTACGAGGTGGCCGATACATAGTTTCATTTCTGAAGGCTAGTCCTACCAGCTGACAGTAAATTCTTCTACATTATCTTGCATGCACAACTGCGGACCAAATATGTCAGGCCTCAGACCCATCTTTGGTCCCTGATACATGTCACTGCATGGTCCACGGTTGGAACACATCGATATTCTACCATTCGAATAACAACATGATGGAACATGCTTATCCATTAAAGATTGCATTACGACATGAAACAAGGCATACTGTGGCAGTACATCTACCCCTCCCCACCTCTGCCACAGATGGGTTGATGCATATGGAGAGAGATAACCCAGGGGCTGAAAGGCCCAGCAAGGGGTCATCGCTGTTGTCAAAGGAGCTCAAATCAACATCTTAGTCTGGAGAGCAGAAGTAGGGAGAGATGAAGAAAAATAAATATTCTTGACTGAGAGACAGTTTTACAAACTATAAAAGCACACACATTTACCACAGAGGCAGAAGCCTCTACATGCACACCCTGAAGGCATAAGGGACTTCTCCCTGGAATTTGGACACAAAATCCATGGTTACTTTCCTGGGAATCGACAGAAAGAATCCGGATGTGTGCTCCACCAACAACTGGATGGTAAGATACATTGAATCCTAAGCTTATACTATTTTTTCGATAGCTGTAACTGAAAAGCGTACCTTATCGTGCACTGTATGTTAATTTACTAGTAGTCTCTTTTGTTTTAATTCCTGTGTAGTATATAGTCTGTGTCAAATCTCATGTCTGTTAGTTTTGTGTCTATTAAATAAATAATTCATTCTATAATAGACCGAATCAGCCATTATTAAAGAACTTGCGAACGAGAGTGGGTTTTGGGGTGCTGGTCACTTCAATAAAGCTACTGCCTGCTGCCAGAGGCCTGGACAAAAGGCAAGGACTTATCTAAACCCCCACATCTACTCGTAACACATACAACAGATGATACACAAGAATCCAATACCGAAAACACAAAGCAATGCTAATCCTTTCTTTAATCTGTTCCAACCACATGTCCACCCAGCAAAGACATCCCAATCGGTGTTCACTACAAAGTGTTGAGTGAGTGTCCGGATCTTCTGTAGCTGTGCATGAACAGAACTAGAATGGTCACTCAAGTTCATACAACACAACCCATCGAAGTCTTCACATCCATGTCCATGTGCTAGAAGCAAAAAGTCAATTGCTGCTTGATTTTGTAGCATAGCGTGTCTAATACTATCTACATCAGTTAACAAATCAAATATAGCTGTGCTAGTAGAATTACTAAACTTTGCCAACCATCAGCCGAGTCTATTCAGGTTTGTGAGAGCTTTAGTACTAGCAACCCTAGGAGTTAATAAAGAAGCAGTGATTATCTTCGCAGTATTCCAAAAGTCTACTGTATCTCGGCAGTCAGGAGAAAAAGCATGCATGTCCCTAGTGTGATGGCGGTGAGTCCAGTTTTTTTTTTTCTATACTACAGCAGTCATGTTAGGAGAGAATTAGTTTTCCTAAAGTACACGGTCTACCCTTAATTGCCATTGGCACCCCAGCCCAAGCTCGATCCCCGCAGATTAAGAAGATATCTTATGGAAGTTCCATATGTACACTAGAACGTAAAACTGACTGTGTTGTGGTTGAATTACACAAGTGTGAAGCATTTTGATACCACAGTACTATGGCATTGATCCACCAAGCAATGGGACCATTTCTTATAGTCATAAAATTAAAGGTAGTACAACTACCTGCATTCAGGGTGCCTAAAATCCGCAGCTCTTGTGGGGGCAAAGGAGATTTTCCGAGTTGAGATAGTTGTTGCCACAATCCTGTAGGTGAACAGGTCACAGACACAGAAGTGTCCTTACATAACTGTTGCATCTCAGGGAAGGTGTGAGGAACACCAATCAAACACGTCGTGAATGGATTCTGGGGCTAGGCTAAGGCACATGGTATCCGGTCCAATTGCCTTACCCAGTGTCACTCAGATGTTTTGTTCCAGGTGGGGTATGAGTTTGAGGTATCTTGTAAAAAATATAAGCAGAAGAACAGTTACCTCCCCACTTTGTCTGCTCCCTCCAATTACTCCCTCTGACATAAGTGCTGAGTGGGCAGTTGGCACCAGTGCCGTTCCCCTGGAACAGCAATAGTAACTGCCTGGTTTGCTTCCGCTGCTATGACCTCAGCGGCAATAGGACCAGGTTCCATGGAGAGGTTGATACCATACTTTGGCCCCTGAAAAATAGAACTGTTCGGGACCCTGAATAGACAGGGAGGGCATAACACAAAACAAAATTGACCCTATAGTTCCACTAGGGAGTACCCGGGTGGAAGGAGAGGTGTTCCGGACACCCAAGCTGAGTGGCTGTGGCTGTACAGGACTTAAGACTACAAATCCACTTGCTACTGAAGTGGGAGTGCAAGCAAAATATAAAAACACTTTCCGGTCTTCTGGTGTTCTAATCACTAGATCAGTTTTCACCCACCGTATTTCTGCTGAGCGGAATGTGAGTGTGATTTTCTGTATGACAAGATACCCACTTTCTACTTGGGCTTGATACTCTTGGCCATTAGTATATGTTACTGATGTAACAGGAAACTTGACAGGTTGGGTGTTTGGACCCTTCATACACATCAAGGGGGTTTGTGTCCCAGCCACAACACGGTTGTTTAATATCTGTACAGCCTCAGATAAATGGTCAACCCATTTTTTATAGGAGTTGTCTCCCAAACGCTGTAATTGTTGCCTTAACAGTCCATTTAGGCGTTCAACAAGGCGAGCTCCTTGTGGATGGTATGGTAGATGCCAAACACAATTTATTCCCTGGTCCTCTGCCCAAGCTTGTACTTAGTGATTCTTAAAATGTGACCCATTATCTGATTGCATTTCTACAGGTGTCCTGTAATATAACTCAATGGTATCTAAACAGCGGATTGTTGTATTGCTATTGCTATACCTGCTCGGAACAGCTACCATGACATCTGGAAAGGTATGAGCTGCAACACAAACGTAACACTGCCGTCTGTGTTCGGGGAGAGTGCCTATGTAATCAATTTGCCATACTTCAGCAAGCCCTGTGCCCCTTTTAATTTGTCCCATGGGTTGTACCCAGGTTCCCTTTTCCTGCAGTGCAAGACATACATCACACGTATGAACAATGGTGTTAGCTATATCAGATGGAATATGTACACCTCACTGTTTGGCCCATGCTATTATAGCATCATGGCCCACGTGAATAGCTTTTTCATGTGCCCATTTGGCTAGCATCTGTATATCTACTTGGTGTGGATTTGTATCCACTTTCCCCACATGAGCCAACAGATCTACTTGCTCATTCCATCTCTTTGTCTCATTTTCTTCTGCAGTGTGAGCATCAACATGGAGCACTCACACATCTCGTTCTTGTAAGAGATCCTATATAGACCCAATAGTCTTTTCCCCACACAGTTTTTGTGCCTGTTTGCCAATTATCTGCCTGCCATTTACCTAGCCAATTTACAAGTCCCTGTGCCACTGCCCAGGAGTCTGTGTACAGATAACAAATAGCATTGGGCGGTGTTGCATCTACGGCTTGCCAGGCAGCAATCAGTTCAGCCTGCTACCTCCTTCTCCTTCTCCTACCAACCGAGTCTGTGTAGCTGGATTGAGTGCAGCAGCTCTCCAGCTTGGTTTGCCACATCTAGTTTCTTCACTACCATCGGTAAGCCACGCTGTTTGTTTCTGAATGTCTGTTAGCTGGTTATAGGGTTTTCCCCACCTGCCAATTTGATAATTGTGCATATCATGGATCCCCTGATTAGGTTCTGTATGTCCCTGACTATGTCATGTAGTTGATGAACTCCTTTCGGCCCTGGTTTTGCTCTTTCCTGTATGTACCACTTCATCTTCACTATGGTTGCTTCCTGTGCATGCCCTATTTTGTGAGTGGCTACAGGCGCTAAAGCCCATGTACCCACCGGCACATCAGTGTGCACTATCACTTCATGGCCCACAGTTACGGCTTCAGTGTCAAGGAGAGACCAATACACAGCCAACAAGGCCTTTTCAAATGCTGTGTATCTGCCCCCAGCACCTGTTAGGCAGTGAGACCAAAACCCTAATGCATGCCTTCGCCCCTCTTAGAGCTACCAGAGGCTCCACAGGGCTACATCCCTTGGCACTGAAGAAACTAGTGGTTTGCCAAGAAGATGATCAGTAGAAATGTTGCAGAGCTGCTATGTGCATATTAATGGAATGCCAGACAGTGAAGCAATCTTCACCAGTTGCAAAGCACATATACTGTAAACCTCCACTAGAGTTAGATTCAGGACTAACTCTAACATCTTTATTCCACTTTTCCCTGTGGTGTCCTCTTGTCACCTCAAACACCCCAGTGAGAGTTCTCGCATGGCCATCTGCAGCCAGAGCTGCTGAGTGTGGAGACCATCAACTGCTGCTCCATGAGAAACACATCCCTGCTTCCAAGAGAGGGGATTTCCCAGCCTTGCCTTAATCCCATGCCTCTTCCAACTACAATCCACATATCAAGAGCTGTAAGGACAGGGACAATGTTAATATATTGATTATCACTATATTTCTAGATCAGCTTATAGAAAGTATTCCTTCTTCAACAAAGTGTATCCTTTTCTTCACATGCTGATACTCGGTCTCCCTGCAAGTGTTGTGTGTGTATCTATCTATATCTATATCATCTATATCTATCTATATCTATCTATATCTATATCTATATCTATATCTATATCTATATCCGTATCTGTATCTATCTGTTTTTAAAACACTGATTTTAAGGCAGCTGACAGGATGTTACCTGTGATATACTTTATAAAGCGCTTCTGTCACTGGCACATCTGTCTGTCTACACCCTCCCATTTCACAACCTTATCCTGGCTATATCGGAATGACCTATATTCTTATTTAATAATGTATTTATCTACACAAAATGTTTAGAGTTGCAAGCCAATACGCCTGCCATAGAAAGGACAGCCTTCAAGACTTGGACCTGTATAAATGACTGATGACAGCAGATGGACCTTTCTCAGCCACAGGGTGAACAAAGCATATCCTATAATTTCTTTTTAATTATTATTTTTTCCTGGTTAAAGTAGTTCTTCTGTCAGTAACAAAAAAAGAAGGCTGGAAATGGCTGATGTCGACTCCAGGACAAGCTCTTGCAGAAGCATGATTGCTTCTCAGCCAGTTATGCTCTGCTGGGACTGACTCATGCATTGTTCTGAGAAGAGCTACACTGGTATCCTGTATTTACAGGGCTTCAGACCATAGTTAGGCTGAATTTCCCTGGACAACAGGGATGGTTGGTGGCATAGAAAATTATATAAACAACATTGTTCTTATGGCATCTGTCACCTGCACCTTGTAACCTGGCAGGACTGGTGACAATGACAAGCACATGAACATACAGGAATCACTCAGTTATGTCACAAAACAAGATGAAATCAAATACTTAAATGTAGGAAGAGATGGGATGGAGTTGAGCTGCACACTGTGGGACGCGCCTGCAGAAACATATGGCAGCACCAAGAAGCACATGGCAGCACAAAGGACAAAGGAGCACATGGTGGCACAGAGAAGCTTGTCTCCACCTGACCTTGGGGGGAGCAGGTATCACACGGCAGACCCCTACAGGAGAGGAGCCTGCTGCAAGCTGACAGATGGGTGAACAGCGTGTGATCACCCCCTTGAGGACACTGAGAGAGCGTGTTGCTGACATGGAAATGTGGGGTAGGTCACATAGTGAGAATTACCATGTAAGGAAATCCCTGCCTTGAAAAAGTGTATAAAACCAGCTGGTTTCTTTGAATAAACGATTCAGATTCCCTGCCAGTCTGGGTCTGTGCCTTGGTCATTATACTTCAATGTGCAGAGTATTATTTGTCTCAAATAACTAAAACAAATATTGAAATAGGAGTTGTTTAGAACTTACTCATCTCAGGGTTTTTGGCTCAGAAAACATGAGTTAGATCAAAAGGGAATTTCCCACAAGTACATTTGAATTCTGCTTAAATCACCCCATATAAATATAAAATCAAAATAAAACATTTCAGTTGTGTTTATTAAAAAAAAATCAAAACCAAAAAACAACCCAACAGACAGCACAAAGGACAGCTGTCTTCTTGAAATGAATGGATATATTTAATTTTTGCTCAGCCTGACCATGACCTGAGTCCATCTGAGCTACCATCAAGCCATGAACTTTCTAAGTCATTTTTGCACTTCCTGACCCTGCTTCTGTGGCCAGAGTTCTTACCCAGACTACATCACTCATATCACAATCTATTTAACCTTTAATTAAATCTTGGAACTACCCCATGGATGTTCCTGATCACTAATGAGACTGTTCCCAAGGGATGCACCTCTGATTCCCACGGCATCCTTGCCTATTTCAATATTAAGGTGGGTGACTGCTCCCAGAGTGGGACTCCGTGGAGATCCTTCTTGTGCTGTATTTGGAAAGGGTAACCAAAACCACTGAACATTTGGATTTTCAGCTTTGTACCTGACAAATTATTTTCTCTCCATCAATGCACAGTAGCACACTCATAAGGCGAGATAAGGAGAAAGCATCAAGACCAACAGTGACATAACATGGCTAATTAATAAGTTGAGTCACAGTCACTATGTTGAAATTTCCTGTGAAGATTGTGTTTCATTTTCTTATGGTATTGTTTTTTTAAAAAGTCGATGGAAACTCCTTTTAAGCCCATCTAAATACAAGCCAACAAACGCAAGTAGACTTTCAAACATGCAAGATTTTAAAATAGGTTAATTCCTTAAGGCAAACTGAGCCCTCACCAAGAACTGTGGGATAATTTTCCTCCTGTCACTCCCTGCTCCTCACACTGCAGCAGCAGCAGCCACCATAGTTCTCTGCAGCTTTGCTCACTACCAGCACTGCTTTAACAGCTATTTTTGGCACTGTTGCTGTACAGCGGCCAAGTTTTCAGACCTATTTGTGTGATTCTTCAGAACTTCCTCCAACTAGGGTTTTTTCCCCCCATCCTGAACTCAACATTTTTACTCTTCCTGGGTCAACCAGAAGGCATCTAGCCTTGGCATCATTCCTATCTGCCTGGGCCAGTTGCAGCAGTTATTATGACCGGTGCCAGTTCCCAGGTGAGCGGAGCACGGCGGGAGTCAGGGGGACTCAACATATTTACTAAGAGCCCATCAAAAACTCTCTGTAGAGCAAACTTAACGCCTCTACAGCTAAAAGGGCATGGACTTTGGTGCTTCCCCATAGGAAGGCAGTTCCCAGGCAGCTTTCCGCTGGGTACCTGCTTTGTGGACTGAAGGCAAGGTCTTGGGGGTCAAGGGCATCACCAAAACAGAAGAAAAAGGCATTATGCCACTCTATTCAATGCTTGCCAGACCACACCTGGAATACTGTCTTCAGTTTGGTCCCCACAAAGATGTGGACAAGCTGGAGAGGGTCCAGAAAAGGGTCACAAAGATCACCCAAGTACTGGGAAGCTGCTGCAAGAGGAAAGACTGAGACAATTGTGGTTGTTCAGCCTTGAGAAAAGAAGGTCCCAGAGGAGGCCTTATCACCATATTTCAGTACTTGAAGAGTGGCTACAAAGAAGATGGAGACTCCTTTTTTACAGAGACTCACATGGGAGTCACATGGAAAAGACAAAGGGTACAAGTTACTCCTGGGGAGATTCCCATTAGTCACAGGAGGAAAACATTGCACAATAAGAACAATCAGCCATTGGAATAATGTCCCCAGTGGAGCAGCGGATTCTCCAACGTTGGACATGTCTACGATTCAGCTGGACAGGGTGCTGGGCCACCTTGTCTAGACAGTGCTTTCGCCACGAAAGGTTAGACCAGATGATTCTTGAGATCCTTTTCAATATAAGATTTTATGATTCTATTTTTCTTCCCATCCCTATTTTTTCCACTTGTTGAGCCTGTGCTAGGTTCCCCATCCTGCTGAAGACTTCACCCAGCACCTGGTACATTCCAAAGCTCTGAGTTATTGAACGTGGAGGGGAAGGCAGAGGAAATGACACTGAGGGAGATTAATGCAGAGGTGCTGCAAGCAGACAACTCTCCATACACCAACAACATCCTGCCAAGCACAGAAAGCTCCATTCACTGACAGGCCTGGAGATCCCCAGAGTGAACCCTGTGGTACACAAGGTCCACACAAGTGTCCTGGATGCACATCAAGCGAGTGCAGATATCACATTGTCCATGCTGCTTTACAACAGGGGAGGGCTGACCTCTTTAATTGTCCACTCTTGTTCACTAACAAAGCACCAAATGTAGGCTTGGGGGCAGGCTGGAAACACTGGTGCTACTGGGACAACCTGTGCCAGTGCCTCACCACTCTCAGAGAACAATATTCAGTCACATTTTGGCCCCTCAAGTTGCTGACTCAGGTTCAGCTCCAGGTGAGCTCCTGCTGCTCCCAGGCAGGGCAGGGCTGCACGAAGGACAGGGAACAGCCAGCAGTTATTGCAGCCCTAAGAAATAGCTGAGTTAGCCCTAACACGTGATAAACTGTTGACTCATGTTTTCAGTTTCTTTGGTTTTAATAAAAATGCAGCTGTGGAGAAATCATGTGATGCCATGCTCTCACAGGAAAGCTCCAAATGGATTTTTATCATTTGGAGTAAACCCTATGCTTCTCCCTTATTATCTAGTGACTTTAAAATGTTAATTGCAGTGTTTCTCAAAAGCAAACACAATTCTTAAGTTCCTGTTTTCTAGAAAAGCTCAGACACCTGGTGAGGGTACAGATGGCAGTAAGGATGAAATGAAGCCATTGCTCAGAGAGAGCACCACACAAGCAGTGTGACCTCAGCTGTGAAGTTCTGAAGGCACAGAAGAAATTAAGAGGCGATTCCAAGGCAATGGCATGAGAACAACTAATCAGAAATGGGAAATGGCACACATAAAAGGAGTTAACCGCAGAAACATGCTTCTGATGCTCCCTGCCAGAATTACAAATTCCAGCAGGTGAGTTGAGGAATCAGTGCATTGCTGGAAGCCTCCACCAGCTTCACAGCATTTGCTTCTTTATCCGTAGCACTTTGCTATATCCAACACCCATATAGATATTTTCCTGCATCCCTAGCAGGCTTGTTTCTATTTTTGGGGGATCTAGAAGCTTACAATCCTTGTGTGTGCTGACATGGCCCAAACACCTGACTCTGAAGAGCCCCAGGCATTTCCCGCACTTCCTCTGATGCACTCAGCATCAGCTCCCGTTAGAGATCCCCAACAACTCCCAGAAGTTTCCACATCTGCAGGCAGGACATGCTGGGCAACAGCTTGTTCCTTGGAGTTGCTGGACGAGCAGCTAGCAGTTCCTGTTTGTGGAGCACATGTACATCTGCATGACCAAAAGCTTCCCACTCCCATTCCTCCCATGTCACATACCACTTCTTTTCAACTCTGAGAATTCCTGTAGGAATAATGCTTCATCTCAGGAACACCTGAATATCTATTATCACCTTAACTGAGCTTTGATTTATTCTAGCAGTTAAATTAAAACAACGAAGCAAGGCTGAGAGTATGGAAAAACCTCAGCTGTCTGGCTAGCTACCTAAGAAACTCTGATAATTTGATTCACCTTAATAATCTGAATCAACAATACCACGACGGTCACTGGGGCAACTGCTGTGCATGAACAGGAAGCACAAATGGTGACAAAGGCAGATTAGGATCAGGAAATGTGCCACTATTTGCTTTTCCTCTCTCTCCTGTACATCCATTACCTCTAAATCAGTAATACTGACATTTTTCCTAGCTTACAGATGCACATTAACAATCATGGAGAGGTTCGGGTGAAAAGGGCTGAAGATGTGAAACCACAAACGTTGTGAGTAGTTCAGGAGAGCTGGAATCTTGGGAAGCACTGAGGTGCCGAGTGTGAGTGTTGGCTGCAGAATTCCTCTGCAGGCAATGCTGGATGCAAAATAAGCACCAAACCAGGGAAGAGAGATGCTCTGGAAACAAATGAGAAAGGCAAAAATCTACAGCTAGGTACCTTGGAAGGTGTCCCAGATGAATATTACTTTTTGAATTTATTATGTTGCATAGGTTGTTAGAGATCCATAATGGTGGGCTTTATTTCCCCCTCACTGCATAGAAGTCAAAATTACTTGGATCATTTCTTCCTGTCACTGGAGTCTGGGATGCAAAAAGATGCTCCACATGGCAGCTGGAATGGTTATTACAGGGTTAAACTAGTAAGACTAAATTAAAGCTAAATTATATAAATAACTCTAGTACTCAACTGCAAACCCAAAGTGCTAGCCAGGTTTGTTAAATAAGCATAATTAAATCAAATACATCTCCATTTGCAACTTATCATGCTTTAGAACAAAATTCATTTAGCAAGATGGTTCAAATTTTTATGAGTTTATTTTGTAATACCTGGATATCAGAATAGGTTTTTTTGTACACAGTCCAGAAGCCAAAATTATGACTGCTTTTAGGCTGCAACTAATCAGCTATGAAGCACTCTGCCCACTTCCTTGTTGTAAGCACAAGGACAAGCCAAAACTTTCCTGCCAGTCTGGGGGATTTTTAGCAAAAAACAGAGTTTTTGATGAAGCTGTTTACCTGCAGCCATTATTTTCATTTCAGGAGAGTTCCCTTGGTGATATTTTTAATTTTCAGTAGGTTAAACACTGCTGCAGACTTCTGTGAGTAGTAAAATACTTCAGCTTTGCCATTTTCTGGCCCATGGTTACACATTTGTACCTCGCTTTGGGCTGAGTTGTTTCTTTATCCAGACCACACCAAAACAGTGTCACCCCCTCCCCCCGCCCCATCCTGTTCACCCCTCAGCTCTGCACGTCTCTGCTACTTCACCCTGATCTACAGGAAGCAATATTTTACATTCTGATGACTCAAGGTTCACATAGCACATCATAATTCCCTATTTATGGCACAACGACATGGCTCCCCACCCCGATAGGTTTAAAGTGGTCATGGATACTCAACACAGTAACCCTGATCCTTGTGGTTGGGTTTGTTCCTTCAGACTACAGAATTTATTCCCAAGGTGTTTCATTCTTGATTAATGCAGCCTCTGTGGCCAGGCTTCCACAGCACAGCTGGTGTGACAGTGACAGCATGGGGTTCTGCTGGCCTGCTGTGGTACAGGCACACACAGATATCTCCAGCACCCTGCATGGACTGAGTTATTTCTCATTCCCTTATTGCCAGGTTTTCCAAGTTACACTGAAACTATACAGGATTTGATTACATACTTCAAGATACAGCAGCGTTAACAACCAGATCATGGGAGCAGGAATCAAGGACTCAAGCAGCAGTAATCCCAGGTTTATCACCTCACCTGCCTCCTGCCAGCTCTCTGTGCTTTTATCATCATCAAAGTGGCATAAACACAGAATGGGTTGAGTTGGAAGGGATCTTAAAGATTATCTTGTTCCAACCCCCCTTCATGGGTAAGGACACCTTCCACTAGACCAGATTGCTCCAAGCCTCATCCAGCCTGGCCTTGAGAACTTCCAAGCTTCTCCAGGCAACCTGTGCCAGTCTGTCACTACCCTCTCAAGGAAGAATTTCTTCCCAATATCCAATATAACCCTGCTGTCTGCCAGTTAGAAGCCATTTCCCCCCTTGTCCTGTCACTCCAGGCCTTTGTCAGGAGACCCTCTCCAACTTCTACATTTGCTAATCAGCTTCAAACCAGCACTTAAAGGCAACACAGAATACTGCTCCTATTTTTTTAATCTTTGTTTTTTCTTTCCTTAGCAGGGTGTGCCCTCCAAGAACACAACACTAACAAAGGAAAGCTTCTGCTAACACAGACTCGGATCCTCAGGGCTGTCTCTGCACTCAGTGCAATGTGTCCTCAGAAACGCCAGTGGCAGGAGGAAACCAGATACTTTTGCAAATAGGTCCAAATCAAATATGTCAACATTACAAGCCCTAACAAACAAAAAACTCACTTGAAAGCTACAATCCTTCCTGCTCAAGGCCATAATACAGTCATATTCTTGGGCTCACCTTCATCAGGCTCAAAATAGCCCAAGAGTCCCCAGCCCAGAGCAGCTGACACCAGCACCCAACCTGCACCAGCAGCACCAGCCTGGCTCCAGTGGTGGGGCCAATACAGCACATTGGGAAGGCAGAACTCATCCCAGACATGACCAGGGTCAGAAACATAGCTGCAAGGTCTGCCAAGTTATCTAGCCTTGAGTCTGAGTGTATTTACAAGGCGGTCTAGCAAGCCTGGCTCTGTGTCTCCAGCGGCCATGAAGAGCTGGATGCTCCAGTCCAGCCCAAATGCCCTCTAATGGAAATCAAGACACAGGGAGAAGGAGGACAGGGTACCTCTGCCTTGACATGGAGACCCAGGATCAGGACTCCTACAGCCCACAATGTAGAGTGAGCAACAGCTACAGACACAACTCCCGGTCCAAAAGCTTATCTATACTCCATCTGTATTACTCGCATAAAAAATAGTGTTAGGCACCAGGGATTTTTTTCTTTTTTCCACGATGTTTCCAAGGCAAAAGAACAGACATTATCAATCAGGTTTGATGACTATAAAAGAGAAATATCCTATCACTGAACACTCACACAGTCTTTTTTGTCCTTTTCTCCATGTAAGTTCTTAGTTCTAAACAAAGGAGAGCAAACAAGATAAATAAGAGGAAGATGTACTTCAACAAATAGATATACTTCTTTTTTCCTAAAACTGTCTTAATTCTATTTATACTGGCTGGGAAACAGCATCCTCCATTCTCCCTGTGATAAATGAGTGAATAATAAATGTTGGCTTTTGCATATATGAATTTAACATTTACCAGTCATAATGTACCCTGTAGAAATAGTGTTAAGGTAGAATATAGTTAAGTAGACACAAGGTTAGAGTGAATTGTAACATGTTGGGAAAAGTTGTAATAAATACATGGTAACAAACGTCTTTAAGTTGATAAACCACAGAGCCAGAGATCAGGACATCTTAAAGAAACAAAGAAGATAAACCACAAGCATTCCAGGAATTCTGTTATCTTATCAAAACTCACACCTCCCAAAGAAACTGTCAAGGGGATTTCTGCCTTCGATGATCCTGAGGGACCGAGATGGAGTCGTGCTGGTGGAAGGGGGCAGGGATCGGGGAAGGGGGAAATTGAGTGAAGTGTAAATTATTTTCTGGGCTTAATGAATATGTAACAGTTTGAGAAAGCACTTAAGTTCACTGTAAAACCCATGAAATTGCAAGCGCCCAGCGCTGTGTTTTGCCTTCGTTCTGCTAATAAATATTCAATATTACGCCGCTGAAATTTCAGCTCATGAACTCATTTATTACATCCCCAAACAACAAACAAACCCTGAGCTAATGATGCGATTCCTGCAATCAAGATCGTGGGCCTGGTTTTGCTGGAGCAGGCACTGAATGCCGTACCCAGGACAGAACTCAAAACCTCATTTAAAATGGGCTAAGAATCAACAATTTAAGTAATTTGCTGAACGGGAGGAAAAGCACTTAGGGAATGTTTTTCTTTCAAAAGAAAAGAGGAAAGTTGGAAACCTTGTGGGTCATCTTGAGTGCTTCCTGCAGAGGAAGCCACGGGGAGAGCTGTGCTGTAGCGGGAAAGCTCCTCTCCACCTGGGTAAAACCAGGACTTTGCTCCATCTCCTTTAGGCTACACTGAACCAGGCAAGAGGGAAGCTCAAAGAGAGAAGGGATGGTTCACCACTCAAACCTGTCTGCAAAAATAAAAGTAATTTCCCAGCTGTGAAACTCACTTGGGGTGTCCGTGCCTTAAAATAGCATCTGTGACTCTACACGGCAAACAGTGGCTGCTCCGTGTGCCGGATGCACGCTAGGGAGGCAGGCAGGGGCTTGATTGAATCAGGGGAAGCAGAGGTTAAAAGATTTACTAAGGTGCTGTTTGTTAAAAATACAAACAGCTTGCTCAACACTTATTGTGCCTACCAAAGCAGAATGGGAAGATATAAGACTATTGATAAAGAGAAGGAATCCTGACCAAAGATCCTGTTTTCAAGCCTAAAACTAACCTAAACCAGCCTTGAAGTTTGGACTTGAGCCAGGGACATAAAGAGCATGTGCAAGGAAGTAAGGTGAAAAGTTCAGAAGGAGGAAGACTCTTTTACTTCATCTGAGGAAGACTCTTACTTCATCGCAGAGACTCCTGCCCACAACCACCAGATGACACTGCGCAAGCACAATGCAGATGCAAATGGATTTTGGGTTCATTATAATACGAGGTGAGGCTAGGCGGGGCTAGGAAATGAATATGTATATGTGTATTGGGAAACTTAATGAATATGGAGTTTGTAACCCGATTTATACCATGATGAATGCAGCTGTGGGCACGCATGACTTTGGAGGAATTATCCCCCATGCGTCCCAGCTGGAATAAACATACCTACTTTACTACTTATTCCAGTAGTAGAGTCTTTCCTGCGTATCATGATAGCCCTTTCTGTGAAGACATTTTTCCTAACATGCAACCTAAACCTCTCCAAGTTTGAGGCTATTTCCTCTTGTTCTATCACTTGTTATCTGGGAGCAGAGACCGATCCCCACATGGCTCCAACCTCCTGTCAGGGAGTTGAGGCGAGCGAGAAGGTCCCCCCTGAGCCTCTTTTTGTCCAAGCTGAGCTGCCTCATCTCCCTCAGCTGCTCCTCATCAGACTTGCGCTTCAGACCCTTCCCCAGCTCTGTTGCCCTTCTCTGGACACACTTCAGCCCCTCAAACTTTCTTGTCACAAGGGGCCCAAAACTGAACCCAGGATTTGGGTTGTGGGATCACCAGTGCCCAGCCCCGGGAGACAGTCTGCACAGCAGAAGCTGGTTTTATTTGCACTGTATATTTGATATAAATTAAAGCTCTGTTGGAGCCAGCTCCTTCAGAGCTCCTTCATGTGCCAAGGGCCCTCCCATATTGATGCTTGCTATCACCAGACTGTCCCAAACTACAATTTTATCAACCATGAGAGGAAAGATGTGTGCTAATGTCTTTACAAATAATTTGATGGGTGAAGGTATGGGTGTTAACGTCTTTGAAATGGGTCTTAATGTTTCTACTGACTTTGGGCAGCAAGTTTGTTGCAGAGCCCAGACAGCTTGGCTCCTGAAACAGACAAAGGTCTGCACAAGCCNCTCCTGAAACAGACAAAGGTCTGCACAAGCCTGAACTTCTGAACTTTGGGGTAAAACAGCAGGTTCGAACGGGGAATACATGGAAGGTGGTTTGGGAAGGCTGTACCTTCCTAGTACCTCAGCCAATGGGGAAAGAAGAGGGCAACATGCAGCTGGGAGTTTAGGATAAAAGGAGGCTGCGGCCTCCAAACCCCCAAGAGAGAGAAAACCCCGTGGGCGTGTGTTCCAGTGGACTCGCTCCCTTTACTCGAAAAAAGTTGAACGACTCCTCTGTCTCCTTTTTGGACATAAACCTCTGGCGTTTGTGGATTTTCCTGACAACCACAACACTTGTCCAGAGGAAGATGACGCAACAGCTGCATGGGAAATGTCAGCTATTTTATGCAATGCTGCTTAATGTTTCAGAAGAGCAACTTTCAGAATGGAATGGTTGGTGCCATGTTTACTGACCTCCTCAAGAAGGCTCTTGGCTGTGCCTTTTCTTTCCTCTAAGGAAGGGAAAAATATCAGGATGAGAAAATTGATGTATGGTAGTGAAGAGGAGAAATCGAGCAGGACTGTCCCTGACTCAGGCTCCTCCTCTGCACCCATTCTGGCTTCTCCTGGAGGCTGAACTCCAAGGGTTGAGCAGATAAGACAATCCGTTTCTCTGTCTTATCTCTTGTACATTGCATTATCTTAGCACAAATACACAGTTGGTTTCTCCACTGCTCAGTTAAACTCCCTCAGAGGGAGCAGCAGCCACGGCATTGCCTGGGATGCAAATAAGGCTGGGGTGAACTAGTCCATCCTCCACTGGCATTGCTGGCAGAGGTGGCAACATTCTCCCAGGAAAAGAACATTGCCCCATGCAAATAACTCATTTGGAATTAAAATGTCTGTCTGCTTTCTTTTCTGGAGCTTGCATTTACCCTTCTCTTACAGGGGCATAGAACCAGTTCAGCTGATTTGGGAAGTAAGGGTTAATAGCTTAAAACCTGCTGCTTGCTACATATACTATGTGCTTGCTAGAACATATATCATTTGCTTGCTTAAAGATTTATTATACCATTGTGCCTCCCAAGCAAGATGGGAAGATGCAAAGCTATTGATAAAAAGAAGCAACTGTGACTTGGTCCCTGTTTACTGGACCCCTAAACCGGTTGAAACCAGCCTTGCGGTTTAGACTATGGCCAAGGGCTCAGGGAGCATGTGCAACCAGGAGAAGTGAAAAGTGCAGACCAAGGAAGACTCATTTACTTCATCCCGCGACCACACTGCGACCACAACTAAGAGGCACGACGCATGCGTGAATTCATAAAATGCTGACGTTAGCTTATGCAAATGATTTCAGGAAAGTAATGAATATATATAGCAGTGTTGAGGAACCTAATGAATATGTAATGTTTTGCGACATAAAAATACGGCAGAGTGTCGTGAGCAGCGTGCATGCCTTTGGAGAAGCGATCCCCCATGCACCACAATGCTGATTAAATATACCTACTTTACAAACTTTCAAAGTTGTGGAGTCTTTCTGTGCATCACAGCTTTATCAGCTCCAGCCACCTCCATCATCACTAATCTCAAGCCATGACAATATTACATCACCCCTCAACAAAGAAAGGATGGCAGCAGGATTTGGGCTCCTGAGGACAAACATTCCTGCGGCTTTTCATGGGCTTGGTCCAGAAAGGCAAGGATAGCCATAGTCTAATAAATTGAAGGTACATTGACACCATGTTAAAATCAATTTCACGCTTCCAGAAAGGCCAGTTCAGTTCTTCCCATCAGCAGATGTCACTGCCTCAATAATGATAAGCACGTAATTAGCAGACTGCCCAGGCCCACATGCCTACGCTGGCAGGACCATGCAGCCGGTCCCTCAGCATTGTGGCTCAGGATTGGGGCAGGATGAAGCCCAGGACACGTGTATCTTTAATTTCCAAGGCTCATAGCCCACATTCCCCAGGAAGAAGCAATATTTCAATTGTCCCCAGGAAGGACATTTTTAAAGTTTGCAGGACACGGAGGTCATCAGGTAGTTGCTTTAGGTGGCCAGAATATAACAAATGCCTTCCAACAGGTCTTACTGGAAACTCAGAAAAAAGAAGGCAGAGGTTTAAAGTTTGTCACCTCCAAATCTTCCTGTTCTGCGCCTTCCACATCAGATGGTGCAAAGGCAAAAGCTGTTTCATCTGTGGAGCCATGAGCAGACAAAGCTACTGAGCCATATCAGCAGCCACCTCTGACCCACTCAACACAGTGCTATGAGAATATGATATTCAAGCCGGATCCCTTCCCTGCAACAGTCTGAGAAAACTGGTTTTGCAGCCCTTCAGTCATGCTAATTTGCTGATGGAAAACAAGGTGTTTGTAAGGGAAAGCCAGTTAAGTGGGCTTTATTCAGCTTAATCACTGTGTTAATTGTATAGGAGATGAGCACCACATAAGTTGTATAACTAGTGTATACATCTCCTTAAGTAGGGTTCACTTAGAAAGGGAACATCTCACCCATGAAACCACCTTCTCTCCAAGAGTGTCCCTCCCAACAGCTGGCAGAGGTAAAGAGAGAGGAGAGGCTGCCCTGAGGCTCTTCACCACAACCACAAAAGTCAACAAAGTCACACAAGACGTCCCCTTTTCCCCAGGGACACAGTTTCAGCTGGAAGAGCTTTACTTGGGCAAAATAAGTTGTGGACATATCTTGCTAAAATAAATGCAAAGGCTCTATAAGGCAAAGGGGACTGACTCAAACTCCTCTGAAGTAATGGAGCACTTTTAGCAGCAGCTTGTGATAAATGAGTGAATA
>VZTF01005266.1:1437-80207 GCA_013397755.1 Cnemophilus loriae
TTTTTTTTTTTTTAATCTTGGAAAGCAGAAAATGCTACTTTATCCTCTCTTTATTTTGTACTTCATGTTTCAAGACCATTTAGATTAGATAATAAGAAGACATCCTTTACCATGGTGGTGGTCAGATTGGAACAGGCTGCCCAGAGAAGCTGTGGATGCCCCATTTGAGGGAAGTGTTGAAGTCCAGGTTGGATGGGGTTTCGAGCAACCTGGTTTAGTGGAAGATGACCCTGCCCATGGCAGAGGGATTGGAACTAGATGATCTTTATGGTCACTTCCAACACAAAACATTTTATGATTCTATGAAAAATAGATTTTTTTATTCTAACACTTCTGTGTAATTGTGTCTCTATCTGTGTTGAAAGTTTTAGTTATCAACTTGACAGATTAACTTTCTTCTAAGTAATACAAATGAAAAAAGAAAATCAGTTTATACTTCAGTTACATAAATGAAAATATTATCATGTCTGTCTTTATGCAGGGACTGTTGAATTCTCCTAAAGTTGTAAGTGCAGAGAGAAGAGGCAAATGTGTAGGAGACCAACAGATAACAACAGTTCAAGAACTCAGAGGTAAGTTGTTTGTCAGGTAATGAACTGCACATTTATTTGGTTGTTTGAGTCAACTGTAGAATGTTTTGCAAGGTCAGGCAAAATTGCCTTGATGAAGTAAAAACTGTGCTGTGTAAAAATTGATTTTCTGTGGTATCAGGATTTGATCTAGATCTTTCTCAGAACACTCTGCCTGGCTGCTTTGAAATAAATGATACAACTAGTTTTCTGTTAGTGCCTTCTTGTTTCTAGAGTGTATCCAACACTGTGTTGCACTCAAAAATTCCCCAAGCAAACAAACAAATAAGAAACAATCTAAATCAAATATTTTGTATGCATATTAATTTTACAGATCTGTGAAATTAATTTCAAAGGGGGGTTTCACTAGTGTTTATTTCTCTTTCTCTTGCAGTTTAACATATTGGAATACATCTGTTTCAATTCAATACATGCTTCTATACATTTTTCTCAGTGTTTTAGAAAAGTATGAAATACAGCTGAAATAAAAAACAGTTTGGCTTTTTTTTTTAAAAAATCATGACTAAATTCTCGTGGTATTTTAACTCAAGCATCGAGAACTCAAAATCATGGTTTGCACAGCCACGATACACTGTTAAATGATTGTGGTTCAGACTGGTTGATTTACATGTGAAGCTCCAGGAGAGTTGATGGGAAACTGCTCACAGATCAAGGACAGTCTGTGAGTCTAAATACAATTACATTTTATACAGCATGAGAACTCGAGTACTGCAAAAATTTGTACTTTTATTTTTTCCACTGGTTAGCTTAATGTAGGTGCTGAAGGATCCCTCCCTAGTGGTGAAAAGAAATTGCATCATCTGTTTGTAAGAAGTGGAAAAAGAGGTAATATGTTTTGAAATATGGAACAGAATCAGGGTTGCATTTAGTAACAATGTAAAACCAGCTCCAGTCAGTCTATAATTAATTAGGATGTTCTGCACTCAAACAATTTCTTAGAAAAGTATTGGCCTAGGTCAGTACCAACTTTAAGTGCATTAACTTTGTATACTGATTTTAAACCAACTGTGGTGGTATAGAACAGGCAGGAAATTGGTTTGCCACTGTGACATTGGGAGTCACAGCCTAGAGCCAAATCAGCATTTAATCAGCTAAACTGAAACTCCAGTGCAGCTTAGGCAGCTCAGCTCCTTCAGACTGATGCACAAAGCCTCTGTCTGGCTGCTTAGATGTGCCAATAGAGTTACTTTTTGTCAGCAGCATTAGGTAGCTCCCTAAAATCTAGATGTATGTAAACAGCATTTTTAAAGCCAAACATAGCATTTACTTATTAATCTTACATCTAGAGCCATGAAATCAATTTTTGAATGTGACTAGACACATTTTAATTTGAAGAAGAGATCGAGTCTTTTTGTGGCTCAATAATATTTTTCATGCAGTACAAAATTATGAAAACTAAAACTTTGCTCCCAAAAAGGTGCTTTATAACACAGTCTTCAAATGAAACAGATGTCCATTTACACCAACAGGGAATTTGGCTCATATTGAAACTTCCAGCGACCCATTTTTTTGGTTCACATAGACTTCATTTACACCTTAAGGGTTTGCTGGACATCATTGTTCTCTGTGAAATCACAGCCAACTGATATTAAAAGAAGTTCAAGAAATAATGCCCAAAGCAAGTAATTAAAAGAAACACAATGCTCAAAAAGAGACTTGTCCTTTGTTTTTCTAAGGAAGGACAAGTTGTTAACAGTGAGAGAATTCCCTGATAAGGTCAATCCAGAATAATAACTTGAGAATCTCACCTCTACCATAACCACAATTCATACAACCATGTTGCTGAGTAGAAGTGGGATGTTTTCCCTTGCCTTAACCAGTTATAAAATTGTGCAAACAGATATACCAAGGAGGAGCAATTTTTAATCCCCTGGCTTTGCATCATTACAGACCTCTAAACTGATATGAAAATCATGTTAATTGCCTTCTGTCCTGGACAGCCTGTGGCAAGTCTCTTTCTGATGTGTGTAGGTATTGGAAGAAGATTGTGTCTATGAACAGCAGTAGCTGCCACTGTAGGGTGTATTGGCAGCCTATCATTTTTGGATATAAATGAAGAGTTAGAGGACTTCTATGGATGCCAAGCTCTCCTTTTATCCTGTATGCAAGTTTGGCATGCATAAAAGTGGGTATTCATACACTCCTTATTCCACGGTAGCACAGATGGCAAGATTATGGCATCCATGTTTTGTCCTCTGTAGGGTACTTTTGATTTTCTTTACTTTTCACCTCTCTGTAAAGTGCTGTTGTGACAGCTGACTTGCAGTGTTTTGACATTGTTCCTACCAATTCTTCAGGTGTTTTCCCTCAAGCTTTGCAGCCTCTTTTCCTCCCCCATTCTATGTTTAGCACTGCCTATCAGTTTTCTAAATCAAAACTGTCTGTACTGGTTCTTTTTCTTCTATTGCCATTGTTCACTCGATCTGTAATTTGCTGGCTTTCAACTCCTGCTCTCTGATCAACTCCTTCCTAGGTATAACATGTCTACACCCCCTTTTCAATTAAATTTTTGCCTCCTTATGATGTTTTTGTACGTAGATTATAATTCCACCACGTCAGACGTGCATTGAGGGAAGCAGGATTAAGGGAATCCATGCAATACAATCCCTTTTCAATACAGTAAAATACAAGCAACTCAGAGTACAAGGAAATCCATGCTACAGCACAATATTTACATCTCTGAATTTGACACTGTGTATTTCAAGACACTCAGAATGTCTACTTATTGGAACTCAACATCAGCTAAAAAGTCAGATTATAAAATATTCAGTTTTCATTCATGACTGCACTAATGAAAAGGACTTTCAAAAGAGAGGTTTTCAAAGCACTGAGAAATAATACTTTAAAAAAAATCGCAAGTCATTTTTAAGCAAAAGTTCGTACATGGGATGAAGAAAGGGGAGAGATATTTTGCTGCTAATGCTGAATGAAAGAACAAATTCAACAGGACTGCCAATACAGCCTGTTAGGTGTGTTCTCTATAATAAAATTGCAGAGAGATATTTCATGTTCTACTTCATGGCTTCAAAAGACTTAATTGTACCATTAGGTCTATAACCTTGTACTAAGAGTAACTGATGATTCATAAAAACCTCTTAAAAGAAATAACCCTAGAAGCTTGTCATATGAGATTGTTTTCAAAGCTTCCTCCAGCTATTAATTGTTATGTAGTTCAAAAATACATGTGATTTGTCACCACATTTAATTATATTAATTATATATAATTATTTTGACAAAAGACTTGCCATTTTCATTACCCAGCAAAGAAATAACTTGATCTAAAAATTAAAATTGTATGGTGAAAGACAATGACATCAAAGAAAAATAGGAAAAAAAATAGAAAGAAAGTGATAAGGAAGAAGTGGGCGGGAAGAAAGAAAAAATACAAGGATAGAGAATCAGATCTTTTTTTTCTTTACTGTTACAATTGTCTTCTTTGTTTAATCATATTTTATTTGTAGATAACAACAATTAATAGAATCATAGAATCATTTAGGTTGGAAAATACCTTTAAGATCATAGAGTCTAATTGTAAATATGCCACTGCCAAATCCATCCCTAAAACATGTCCCTCATGCGCCAAAGATTGGCGTATCACGTACCATTGCTAGAAGACATTCTGCTTCCTATGGACAACATTGATAATGCACCTTCATAGATGAACTCCAGGCCGAGTCAACTGTTGATGTTCAACTTCTCTGAATATGAAATATGAATATGAAATATCCAGTTAGCACCAAAATAAGGCAAATAAATAAATAATGTTATTATGACACATATCAAAAATGTCTCTATTCTCAGGCATTTTTACTGTAGTTCCAGAGGAAATATGTCGCTACAGATCTGTAAGCACTAGAGGGACAGATTTTGTCAGAGAACCATTTGAATACACTTTTAGCACCAATGTTTACCAAGAATTACCTCATTACTTGACAGAGTGTGTATAATGGAAATGGCTCGTATGTTTGTGACTAAGGAAGATGAGTCATGTGGTAAGATATTGCTTTTAAGTAATGACGCAACACCAGATTGTTCTGACATGGATCCTTTGGGTCTTCAGGCTATCGAGTATGCAGCTGAATGTGATTCCTGCCTTTCCCTTCAGCTCTTTGGTTTTCTCTTAGACCGCTATCAAAATTAGATGTTGGGGTTTTTTAGGTGGAGGTATGTGTGTATATCTTTTCTTCATTTTTATTTATACCTTTTTAATTTTCAGCAAAATGATGCAGTTTAATGATACAACTGTTGGTAACAACTTCGTAACAGCAATTTTTACATTTACAGTAATATAGTGTATGTTTGAAACATATTTCTATAGTGCAGATAAGATACATGACAAATTGGTATAAGTCAGAAATGTGATCTCCTGAGGAGGAAGTGGTGCTTTTACATTTGAAAATCAGGAAAAAGGTAAAGATTATATTCTTTTGATGTGGTTAACTACACTGAGATCTCTAAGACCTACCTCTTCATGAAGTAGAGACTTTAGACAATGTGGTCATCTGTAAGGAATGATCCTGTTTCTTTGGAACTTGGCAGCCCGTCCTCTCAGTCCTGTTGGTCTAGGCCTAGGACAGTATGAAACCTTATTTTTCATAACCTGCTTCCCTCCTTTTTGGGTTTCATAAAGGTAGGCTGAAAACCTGCCATGGCACTCAGCGATAAGCTGAAACCTTGCAAGAAATAGCGATACGCATGGCTGCCTGTTGTACAGGCCTGCTACACACCTAACGATTTGGCACAGAGAGAAGTAAGCTCCTAAAAAAATCTCTTTGCATTGATCTTCAGAAGTGACTGCTTCTCATGATGACTTTTACACGGAGCCAGGTTTTGGCAGTTGTGCAGTAAGAAACGTGCATCCTGCATTGCTGCCTGAAGTCCGGGCTGTACAGATTTTGAAAAATAACAGAAAGAAAAGGATAATCCAAGCAGAGAACCTCTATTTCTTAGTCAACGGCTGGTTTTGCTGCTACACAACCTTGCCATAGTGGATGAATGAAAATTTTGTAATCACATTTAACAGCAGTATTTGCTGGTAACCAATGAGAAATGCTGAGAAGTGTAAGGAAGTGCATTTGACACAACATTATTGTGAGATGCCTGTGGCTAATTGGGAACTTGGAGCATTTTCTGGCAATGGGTAGGTAACAGCTACTAAAACCTGTGCAGCTTGGGTGATTGGATCCCCTGAACTCCTGGTGTGTTCAGCCTGACTCAGTTGCAAACACCCAGAGTGAAATAATTCCTGACGCTTAAAAGCCACATTGTCACAGTGGGTTTCCCTAAGATGGTGTGATGCTGAAATTAGCCTCACAGAATAAATCCTCCTTAATATCACTGCTGTAGTGAAAGTTTTCATGGGGAACTGACATGACTTACCTGTTTTCCTTGACACTACTGGCATTCCACTGCTGCTATATACCATGGCTTATGTAATTTTTTGTTGTTTTCTCAATACTTACAGAGATAAAATTGAAGACACAACATCATAGGCTTACAGAAGTTTACAGATAAGAATAGCAACAATATCTGAAATTTCAGATGGTTTTTTCCTGGCTCCTACCTACATTTTAAGTTGGCAGAGGTTCTCCTGCAAAAAATTGCTGCTGGCTTCATATGGAAAATGCATGTGGTCCTTCCATAACCACTGACAGTGTTTTCCAGTCTTCAGTTACAGTGACTCTAGTAATCCAATCTGAAGAAAAAAAAGTCAAGAACTACAAAAAACTTTGATGTCGTATTAGAGATATAGTTGTCTACCAGGACATCTCCTTGGAATACTGAAACTCAGAGCAGAAGCCAATGGCAGTAGATCCAAAAGGCTTTGAACAGCACAATGCTTTAACTCAGAGCTTTGTGAACAGGTGTAGAAACCAACTTCGAGCCCTGGCTGAAAGATCTAATAGATAATAATAACAGAATACATTAAAATTGATGAAGTTAGAAAAAGAAAATTACAGTATTTCTCTTCTCATTGGATGCTGCCGTAGTTGCAGCAGAAGAGTAGATAAGGAAGTCTGAAAATAGTGCTTCATATTGTAATAATAATTCTATTTTTGTGAGCTTTTCATACTACCAAAGATGAAAACATGTAGTGATTTTCCACCGGTATCTGAGAATTTGAAACATGTCTTTGACAATTTGATGGGAATTCATACCAGTTTCTTGGGGTTTTTTGTTTGTTTTCTGGCAGTTTTCATTCATTTTCTGCTCTTTTGTTGCATAATAGAGGTGGTAAAATATAACAACTGGTGAGATTGGTCTCAGAATAATAATAGATTTGTCATTAAGCACTATTTCATTTAATGCTATTCTGCCCCTTTATGTTATTAGTATTAGTGAAACTTAGTTGTGTTTAATGACGTCATATTAATAGTTTAAAATTTCAGAAGTGAAATTGCTCAAATAGAATTGAATTTGTTTGGAGAGGCTTTAAGCTCAAGTACTGATATTTGTCTGCTTTTCCTGTTCCAACAACTGAGTCAAGAGCTGGAATACTCTCCGTATCTGTGCTCTTTCAATACAATGTTAGCACTAAATATAAGCTTAAGAAGGTATAAGACACCCATCATCCTTCCATCTATGTTTTTAAAAGAATTGCCTCTCAAGCAGAAAGACACTTTCAAACATTACTACTGTGTTTGTCCCGACTGATACCTTTGGGAAGAAAATATCTAATTCATAAGACTAATAATAAAGCTCTGCAACAACCCCTGACAACTGATAACTGTAGAGAGGATAATTCCTTTACAGCAGCTACAGGAAGTTTTAATCCACTATATCCTAAAAATACTTCTATTGCTTTCAAGAGCCAATATTTCTTTGGTGCAGATTTGCTAGCTGTATCTTCTTTCCTTCTTTAGGCCATGTGTCAGGGAGCCTTCTGCACTGAACTCTTGCCTACGTCTCTGGCCACTCCTGCCAGATAGCCAGCAGGAAAATTCTGCGTTCTTCTGGTCATGCTTCTGTAGGCAGCTTTTTTGTCTACTGCCACAAATTAGAACCATATCAAGGATATCTTCTTTTATAGCTGCCTGGGAAGCATGATGAACTGTGGTGGCCATCAAGAACAACAAGCATTCAGCACAATATGTTTTTCATATTGTCTTCTCTCAAATAACGCTTTTTTTAGCAGGATCCATGTCAGATAGTTTTCGAGGTGGCTAGGTAGGCTTTACTGTGATCACCCATAACTGCCTCATGGATAGAGATGTGTTTGTGCTGCAAAGTGCTATGGTTATAGATTAGCTACACCTTCCTTTCAATTTCCTAAAACCACCTCTCATTTCCCTTAACTTGTAGATATTAAGCCTTTTGTGTTTCATCGTCCTGTGGTAAACATATTTGCACTACTTTTCCCCTCACTAGTGCAGATGGCAGTGGCATAATGCTTGCTCCGTACTGACACCCAGTGTCACTGGCAGGATTTTATAACATATGCTTAAATTATATCACCAGATTTGCTCTTGTGGTTACTCCGAACTTGGTAAATCACAGTTAGTTCAGCTTTGTCTATCATGATGCAAAATACTACAGTAAACACAAAAACAGTCAGGCCTTGTGCTGCTGTATCTTGCATATCACTCACTCTTACCCAACACACCAACTGTATTTTTGTGCAGCAGTTTTGCTGAATCATGAAAAATCTGTTACCAAAAACATCACATGCCAGGTCAGTTCTTAGGTGCTTACCCTTTTTCTCTGAGCTCACACAGGTGTACAGCTTTCAAGTGCCTATGAAAAGGTGGATTTTCCTTGGTCATTCTGCTAATTTCTTTCTTTTGTAAATTAAACAAATCTATTTCTGCAACAGATCCTCTTCCAGTGATCACATGACATAGATTAGCAACAGCGTGTTCACAAGCACTCAGAAAAGAGCATTTTTAAATGTGTAATGACTTACATTTCTGAGTCTTCAAAACAGTATTGTGGAAGTTATCCACTTTTCTGATTGGAGTCAAGAGGGCAAGCCTTAAATCCAGCAGAAGAAAGACACTCCCCTTTTGTCTCATATCTCAGTTAAATTGCTCAGCAGACAAACACATTTATTTTCCTTCCCAGATAGTTGGTACATAAATACATAAGCCTTACACCTATCCAGACAGAACCTCAATCACCAAGCTTTTCTGAGTCCATCTGGTTGAGTGGCAGATGGCAAGCCATGTGTTTAATCTTTCAGATTGATATTGAGCCCCCCCGAGGTTTGAGCCCCTCAAGATTTGAATCAAAGTGCAATTTTTTCTTAGTTGTTTATCAGTAGCTATAGCTTTAAAGTTATTGAGATTAAGCGATTGCATTTGAATGTTGCATGCTTGGATAATCTTTTGTTTTAAGGAAAAGAGAAGACTATCCCAAGACGAATGGTCTGTCTAGATGAGAGCCATCAGGAGTGAAGTCAGCAGAAGTGAGCAGTAACTAGGGTGAAGGTAATTCTGCCAGTGGGTGATTTCGGCCACTGACTCATTAACCACCTGCTCAAAACAGACCCCAGACCCAAATGGGGAGAAGCACTGTGCCTATGGACTAATTAGCATAAGAAGTGAGAGATATAACTAGCAAATAGGGGCTTGAGTATTAATTAATAGAAAAGTTATGCAATTTGTAACCAATGAATGCTGATGCCTTTGTTTGTTAAAACGTACAAATAGTGTTATATTTTGATGACTGGTGAGCCAGCCTTTTGAGGGTTACTACCTGCTCCCTACTTTGTGCAAACTAGAATGAAATACAGAAATACTTCGTCTCACTGTGTGAATTGGTATTGCACACTGGGTAAAAAGTCTGTGTTTAGGCCAACAAGTTGAGCATTGGATCCAGCAGGATATTTATACATTTCTATATATTATATTATTATAAAATAATTTTAGTAGTCTTTTCTTTTAGCCTCTCGTTATACTGTTGATATAAGTCCAAATTTCCTACTGGCTCTTCTGGAAGTTCAGTATTCAATCTGATTAAACAGCTGGATATGTTTATTTCCCCTTGATTTATTTATATATTTAAGCAGCAAAATATTAATAAACAAACAAATTAATATGGTAAAAACAAGTTATACTAATATATAAATATATAATTTAATTTACAGAATGAAAATTATAATGGAAAATGCAAATAACTACACTGTTTACAAGTCTGTACTCATTTTTTTATTATTACCATAAAATACGGTAACTGGGTATGTGTTTTTCTGAATGCATTTTTGAGAAAATGGGTTAATTAATATGCTGAAGTTTAATTTTTGACTTTTGTCTCTTCCCTAGAACTTACAATTAGAATGTTCAAAATGTCTTATTATAGGTCTTGCCTTGATATGTCATTGGTTTGTCATTCATGCATAGATTTTTTTAACTTGTAAGATGACAAAGTCTTCATGAATCTGTCTGATATTTTGTGAAAATTTGTACTGTATTTTTGTTTCTCCTCTACTATGACATTAATCTATGTAGTTATGTCAATATAAAAATACAGGTAATGTGCCTGGATGCTGGATGGAATGAATCAGTAGAGATTAAAGCATTCAAATATGTAGTTGCTGACTGTCAATGTGATTGAATAAGATGTAATCAATCCCAATTTTTTTTACTCTTTCTATCACTTTTAATATTGGTTGAATTGAGTCTCCCACTGGAAAGTGAGCAATGGAAAAGGAATTTCATTTGGAGAATAGATATGTTTTTTAAACACTGAGACATGATTTAAATCCACCCTGTTCTAAACACAGGCAATGTTGAAAAGACTACAGATTTAAAGAGAAGGAAGTCAAAACAGAAGGGGAAAGTTGTGGATTTTTTCACCGCAGGAGTAAAAATAATCTGTGATGCGGTCACTGAATCCTTAGCAGACTTTATGGTTCCTAGAACAATTAACGGTCACTTTGTATCTTTTGCAGGAAGCTTTTCATATGAAAATTGATAAACACTCCACACACATCATTGGATTTACCTTCTGACTAATGAGATAGGCAGGTACTAATCTAATTTGCGGATTCCAAAATGGAGAAGCTAAGTGCCTCTCAGTGTCATACAATAAGTCTTGTTAACAGTGTAAAAAATAGAGGCTACAACTTCTGAGTTACTTGCCCTGTTCTTTAAATTTCAAACTGTTAACTTTCATTCATCTCTCACCTTTTTGCAAACAGCAAAAGGAAAGGAGAATTACATGACTGGAATTGTTGTAGCAGCCCTACAGGTGCCTGTACTAACAGGTGCTGGAATAGTCTGTGCGTATTCATGTTTAGTGAGCAGACTGGATTTCAGGTGCCTGATGTAAAATCATGTAATATGAAACTCTTTTTCATTGACCTGTATTTTCTTATGTAGTCTGTGTCTGATCTTAGAGTAACTAAGTCTCGAGTGGTTGAAGTGCAAGTACGAAAACTGTAGAACCTTAGAATCATAGAATAGTTTGAGCTGGAAGGGAACTTTCAAGGTCGTTTCATCCAAACCCCCTGGCATGAGGAGTGTAATCTTTAACTACATCAGGCCCCATTCAACCTGACTTTGACTGTTTCCAGGGATGGGGCATCTGCCACCTCTCTGGAAAACTATTCTATTGCTTCACCACGCTCATTTTTTAAAAAATGCCGCCTTATATCTAGTCTGAATCTACCCTCAATTAATTTAAAACCATTACCCATTGTCTTATTGCAACAGGCCCTACTGAATGTTTGCCCCCCTTTGTTCAATCTTCCCCAGACTGAACAACTCAAACTCTTTCAGCCTGTCTTCACAGGAGAGGTGTTCCGGCCCTGTGATCATCTTTGTGGCCCTCATTGGGACCTGCTCCAACACATCCACGTCTTTCCTGTGCTGAGAACTCCAGAGCTGGGTTGCCTTCCCAGTTGTAGTTGCTTTAGTTGCACTGAACAGTCATCTGCTCTTGTCCTCTTTGATTTATTTAACTTTGGAGTAAATTGATTGCATAGTCGCATATCTAGGTAATGCTTGTATAAAAAAGAAGTAATCTAAAGTTCCTAAAACTTCATACAAGAAATACGTGTGGTAAAGCATCTTCTCTTACAGTCAAAACTTGTTCCAAGAGGTTATTGTTACCATATTAACACTGGTCAAAACCTTACATCTCTTGTTCGGGGTTAGAAGAGGAGAGTGAAGAGCCCAACACCATGCTGGGTCACTTTGGTTTGAAATTGTGCAAAGGAAAAAATTTTTCATTAACATGAAATTGTCCTTAATAATCTTGATGAGAGGTTTTCTGGCTACTCAAGAAACAGAGATGGGAAAATAATGAAGATGAGTAAATGGAGTTCAAGTGTTAAAGTTACAATAAAACATAAAGTTAATTTATCTAGTTTCAGGGTTAATTGTAAGGCTTCAGTACAGCTCTGAAGTTAATGGGCCAAATCATTTTTTTAATGCATGTAGAAAAAAGTTTGAAAGAATATGAAATGCAGTTGCCTTAACATCTCCTTGAGACTGGAGGGTGAGTCCAAATATATTACATAGAAAAATACTGTGCATAACTGATATACAAGGAGGAAAAAAAGCACTTGCCCTGGGAAAACTGAATTTCTTACACCCCAAGGCTGTAAATTCAGTAATTTCCCAAGCTGCCAATTGTCTTTTTACATCCTCTTGTCCCCGAAGTTCAAGCTTAGAGCTGTGGTGTTAAAATAGATAATGTTTTATTATGTTCCGTATTATTGACTGAGCGGTGAATGCATTCTTAGCACTGTACAAACAAGTAAGAGGACACAGAGCTTACCCTGAGGACTTTGCAATGTAGGTCAGACACAAGCGAAACAGCTTAGGAACATTAAAAACTGACTGACAGCATATACCCAAAGTGGTGAGAAAATGTCGAAATCTTTACAGAGGTTAAAATTAAAATCCTTTTGCAGGGGGTGGTGGTAGTGATACATTAAGGAGTGATTTGAGGGAGATTGATGACCTAGATAATATAAAAGAGATAGCTGGTACCAGGTCTGCAGAGACCTATCCACTCTACAGTAGCAGAACCTATAAAGTGCCATGAGTTTCAGGCATGGGGGATCAACAGACAAGAGGGTGATACTGCAAAAGCTTTTGAAGGGACAATGTCAGGGAGGCAAAAAAGAAATTTGTGCTGTAGATAAAGTAGCAAAAGAATGATGATGAGGCAATTTTGAAGAAGTAGGATAATTGGTAAGGGCATTCTAGAAGTTTTAAAAAGCAATTAAATATGGCTGCAATACCTAGTATAACCTCTTGGCTCTTAGTTTTCTCTCTGCAAAAGTGCAGCATAACAAATGGGGATGAAAGAGACAAAATGGCTTGCATTTTGATGGAAAAAAAATCCTTTCAGCAATGTTTTATCTGTCTTGTCTTTTTAGGAACAATGAAGCTAAATGGAATATTAAGGTTCATCCTGCCATGCATTTTTTAAACCTTTTTTCTAGGCTATATTAGTATAAAACTGTTCTAAACCCATTTACTAATAATCTATTAATAACCTTCTGACATCCATTAACCAAACCCTTTCAGAGATGCTTCTTTTCCCTGCCAAAAAAGATCTTTGCTGACTTCTACTTAAATAACATCCTTTTTTTCAGGCTGTTTAAATTTAATCAGATAAATTTCTTATTCTCATTTAATTTTGAAGAATTAGAAATTCACCACTAGCAAAATATTTGATAGCAAAGGCTAACACGTAAGTACTGGTAGGTAGTACTGTTTAAAGAAATGAGATTAACCACCTGCAGAAAATGGACACATATCCACACTCAAACCAACTGCTCAAGCAAAATTCAGACCTGACTAAAATAAAAATTAAGTGCAGGAACCACAGCTATTTTGCAGACACATTTTAAGAGAGAGCATAATTTCCTAACATGGCAGAATGGGAGACAGATTTACACCACTAACTCACTAGGAATTTACTTACTCATCTCCTGAAAATCTCAGAGGAATGATCTGCCAGAATCAATTGTCATGGCATGCATGTTTCCTGAGGGAATGTGGCTGTGAGTCACACCTGCTGGAGACAGTGTTGCCCCTGTTGGTGGTGATTGACCCCCAGTCCTGATGCACCACACTGCATTGTTGTCCTTATGCTGAACTCTCTATTATCCTTTCCTTTCTTTCGTAAAGTACTGATATTTTTAATATGGCTGAAAAGGATAAATTAATAGATATGTCTGCTTTGTGTTTCAGAGTATGAAAGACAGTGAGGTTGATAACAGCCTGAGTCAGAGTACAAAAACCACTTTACTCTTCAGGTATGCTAGAGTATAGACAGTGTTGGGTAGCTGGGTGCCTTGGATCACCTATATTCGATATGGAGTCATTATGACACTGATGGGAAGCGCTACATCAAACTCACAGTCTTTACTCTCTTCATTGCTGTCAAAAGAGCACAGAAAATTCACCCTGCTGCTGTTGATTGGTGGGTTACTCCCTTTTTCCTCTTGAAACACAAAACTGGTGAAGTGGCTGTCGCCATGGCCTATGTCAGCACTCTGCAATGCAGTGTGCAGAGGCGTTTTGTAAGGCAGTTACTTCTTTACCAATGCTGCAGATTTCAGATTTACTTCACCCCAGCTGTTGCCTCTCTTTCCTCAACCAAAACCAGTGGCAGCAAAAACAGAGGGCTGAACACTACTTTAATAACTGATGGTGCCTGACACTGCATTGTCATTATAGATTGGAGAGAAAGAAAAGTTCTTGCTCTAAAAGAGACGCATGCAGCAGATTTAGTAGAACCCCAGAGGCAGTGCTGAATCCTTCTCTCTTGCTGTGATAGAGATTGTAAAGTTAAGTGAGACACAGGAATTAGATCTTCTGTAGGGCTTTATACCCCCCTTAGCTCTTTGACATGTGTGGAAAGCTATCAGAACATCCTGTCCTTTGCCCTAATTATAGACTAATAGGGATAAGACATGCTTTAAAATTGTTTGTTTGCAATTAAAGTCTGAATGTTTTGCGGTCTTCCTGAACCAGTAAATGTGAGCTATGACATCCAACTCCTTTCCGTAAGGTCTCCTTCCCTCTACGGTCGTTATAATTTGTGCTCCAGGTATGGTACATGTTAAATTCCTATTAATAGTGCTAGGAGGTCTATCAGCTACTTAGATAAGAGGCCACTGGACATTTTCCATACAACTGGGGCTGTTACAAAAACACTGTCTATGTGAGCTTTTACAGGAGCACTTCTAATTCTCAAGGCATTGAGTGGACTCCAAATTGGCAGAAAATGCCTGGAATCTCCACCAAAATGAGTAGAGATGGACCACAGGACAGCTCTGACTAACTATATATACATACGAAATTCAAATACACAAGAAACTGACTCACACATCATCAAAATCCTGTCTTGAGCATTGCCCTTCCCATGATCAAAGCATATAGGATTACTCCTGTAGGATGATGCTAGCAGAGTCCTTAATAAAGTTTAGAAGTCACGCTAAACTGTGCAAAAGACATTTCCATTCCTTTTTTACAGTATTAGAGAATGACTTTACAGTTTGACAATCTTATTTCAAAGAATATCAGACTGTATATAAATGGGTGTATTCAGTGAAAATATAGTTTAAGCTGTGAATGTTAACAGACAGTAAAGAATAGGGTATATGTGGTTGTCCAAAACTGAGGTTTTGTCCTCTCAATTTGAAGCCTGCTTCTTCCTAGATGCAACTTGTATGGACTAGTTTTAAATTTTGAAAGTGCCTAGGCTAAACAGAATTGGCATATCCTGTTTCTTCCATTTAATACAGAGTCATGAGGCAGGATGGATTAGGAGCCTAAACATATATGCTGTTTTTGCACATATGCTGCTTAGAGCATACAGAGGCTGGGAAAAGTGGGGATGTTTTCTTCTGGAAAGAGGAGCTGGCACCAAAAGAAGAGTTCCCCAAAAGAAACAGTCTTTGAAAGACAGGTTGGAGGAAAGATCTCAGAAGCTGGTGCAGATCCTGAAGATGAGGTAGGTGCATGAAGCTGAATGCCAGAGGATGCCCCAGGACCCCAGCTGGTGATGCCCAGGTTGGGTAACTGTGAGCAGTGTCCAAGGTCGAACAAGTCAAGTGTTCATTCCTCACACGTATTCCCTTCTAGACCCTTCACCATCCTCTTTGTCTTCCTTTGGATGCTCTCTAAAAGCTTTATACCTTATATTGTGGTGTGCAAAACTGGACATGGGACTTGAGGTGAGGCCACACCAGCACAGAGAAGTTGTATTGCAGCAAAGCATAAAAAGAAAATAACTGTAAGGCTGTAAGAAGTAAATATAGTGAGGAAAAAGCATTACAGAAATTCTTTTGACTCAAAATACTGGGATAGTTCAATAGAAGTTAGCTGTTGACTGTATTAGCTATAATTACAGATGAGATGAAAGAAACCACCAAACATCAAGCTTTTAGAACACGTGGGTAGAATGTTTGCCAATGAAATATCTCAAAAACTAACAGCAGATAAGTATGACAAAAGCCAACTTGATGATAAAGTGTCCAAATTGAACTAGGAAGTTAACTAGTCCTATGCAGGAGGAGTACGCCTTGATAATACTAAGGAAAAATTTCACCCCATGACCAAATCTGGTCAAAACTGGTATGCAAGCAAAAAATGTAGTTAGGCATCAATGACTAAATTTCTGATCCTTTAGATTGCAATCTGACTTTGGCGTGGACTTCGTTATTTAATTGTCTTATTTTACTCTTGCAGAACACCATAAATGTCCATAGTAACTGGGAGTAATTATGCTTTTTGAACCATACTGCAAAGAAAATGGAAATGGATGTTGAACAGGAGGGATGCAGAAAGAACAGCTCAAAAGAAAAAGAACAGAATTGATACATGAAAAAGTAAGGAAAAAATGGAAAAATTACAATGGAACAAAATGGGAATGGGTATTGTCCCAACAACCTTCCCTAATATATAAAATTCAGCCAGCCATAGTATAATATCCCACAAAATTATCCTGCCTCATATTGGAGGTCTTTTTTTTATAAAAGTAGAGATTGGAATGACCACTGACATGAGAATAAATTGACCAGGGATTCTGTGTGTATCCATCTCTGTAATGTAGAAAGAGCAGCTTAGCAAAATGTAAGGAAAAAAAATAGATTTGAAAGGAATATTTATCAAACCTAATGGACTGATTCAATTTAAACTCCTCATTTTTTTCAGTAAATTCCCTCTCATTCCGAATGTTATGTACCACATGTTGCTTACTCTACTACAGACAAACAATCAATTTCTTTGCAGTAATATAAATGTGTACTACTGAGTTAAGCATGGCTAATGAAACTTTGCTTATTATTACTATTATTCTCTAAGACCTGTAACCTCTTCTAAGCCATTTGCTTTATATATCAAGGTGCTGTACACTTGAAGTTCTGCTTTCTTGATATGCTTACATCTTTATTTAACCTTGTGTCTGTGATTAATGGAATGTGCTATTTCTGTTTTACTGTAATGGATGGCTGTGTTGGAGCAATACACAACTTAGTAATAACATCTCATTCCATAGAAGACATTATAACAGAAATTCATAGATGAACCAGAGCTGACAAATGCATTTTTACCCTGTATTTATTTATCACTTTCTCTTTGACATCTCTTTATAGCCTAAGTGGCTTTCCCTGTAAAATCCCACTGGTAGCACTTCTTCTCAAAAGTTCATTTCTAACTACCCCAGGGATTACATTACCCCAAGAACTGAGTTGCTCTACTCACACACTGTATATGAAAGTGCAGATAAAAATGTGCAATTCCTTCATTTGGAAGCCAATTGTGCACTTCAAAGGAATGAGAAAAGTATGTCATATCCCTTGGTTACTAAAATGTTAAAGCATTTTTTATCCTGAAATGAAAGAATTATTGAAATCCTTTTGCTGACATGTATCAAGCACTACAAAAACTTAATGTGACTTGCAATATTTGCAATAGTGGGCTAATTCATGTAGTTACATGAATATAGAGACGACCACATTGACAAGACTGAAGATTAAGATGCATCCTGAATTCACTTATGAATTTACCTGTTGCTGCCTTTATGCTTAAAACAGCAAAACTAGAAAAAATATTTATGGCTATAAAGATATTTTTAATGTCCTAAAAGAAGACACTTCTAAGTCAAATACAAAATGCTTAACTGATCCAAATTATACAAAAGAGAAATTCTTGTCATCCAACCTCAAATGAATACTTCATAACTGGAATAAATTTAGGAAAGAATTATCAGAAAGACAAGGAGTTTCTTATGTAACTTAAATAAGTTTTTTTTAATACGATAATACTTTATAAGATTTTACATAATATCTCATCCAGGAAAGAGATATCTATTGAAATGTAATCTATGCTGCCTAAAAGGTATGACAAACATGACTAAAGAATGATAATTTTACTTTTCTAGTAGCATAATGGGCTTCAAAAATAATAATGAGCAGTGGGCTTAATATAAACAAAAGGAAGTACTTTCCCATACAATCACAGGACATAATTAAACTGGGAATCTGATTGTCAGAGGAACTGGGAAAAAAAACCCAAAGCAAACCAATACTATAAATGGGTTAAATGGGTTCAGAAATAGATTTGTCAAATTCATGAACAATAGATTCTCGGCACCTATAAAAAAAAAGGTCTTGGATGAAACCTCGGGAATGGGAAGTTCCTAAGATGGAGATTGGAAAGGAAAAGGAAATATCAAGGAGAACACTATCCCCTATGGAACTGATTTCCTATAGGATTAACAATCTTTACTGATGTCATTAGAAAAATGATACTTGTCTAGGGAAACCCTGTACTCACACTACAGTGTCATTCTTCAGCCATTCCTCCCACTCTCTGTCACATCTATGTTTTGTATCTTATTCCAGTTCAAATTTTATCAGTAAAGGATTTTTGCTCAGTTCCTCAGTTGCTCTTGGAATTCATTCTATGATGACACAGTATCTATAGCACCAAACATTTGCAGAGCATGATCTAGAATAGAGTATCCTACAACAAAAAATTGTAACTTTTATGAAGCAAATGGAAAAACAAGATCCTAAACAGATTTTTGACATCTAAGGATAGAACAATAGATATAATAATGCATTCCTCAGGTCTTTTTTATAGCAACAGGTCCAGGTTTTGCGTCAAAACAACAGTGTGATTGTCCAAATCAGTTTTAACCGTGTTAATGCAGATCTATTTTTTCCCTCAGAATTTCCTTGAAACTTAATGCTTTATGAGTGTTTTATTTGTCCTTTTGATTATACTCAACATAATTCACAAATGTAAATGTTACTCTAAAACACTCTGAATGAAAAATCTTCAGCATTAATTATTGTTGAAATTAATATCGAAATACTATAAAATAACCTCAAGATTTTTGAAGAATTTTAAACAGTCTTAACTGTTATCTAAAGGTCACAATTGCTTAGCTGGAAATTACCAACAATTTGCTTATCATGGTCACAAGCTATATGGGATGTTCTCTAAGGGACTTTAAAAGCTGTCAAGGATTGTAGATATTTTTATGACATTTAAAGATGCTGTGTAAAAGAGATACAGCATTAAATTGTCTGCCTTTAAAATCAAATTAATTTGATTGGTGTACTCCCCTTACTCTCGTCTCTATCCTAACACGCACTATATTCGATAATCCAATGGCCTCTGGAAATGTACACAGTGCTCACTTCTGTTGTTGAGACAGAATGTGATAATGCTCTCTGGTGTGTGAAATTTTCTAGTAGAGCCTGCCAGAATATAAACTTGCTTGGATATTGTCACAAGTCTAAGTGTAAGTGGAGTTTTTTTGGATATTGCTATTGACATAAAAAATTTTCCTAGGTTTATTACAAATAAAAGTATTTCAGAAAACCTCTAATGTAATCTGAGCTCCTATTTTGTGGCAACTGTGACAACCTCAGAAATACATCTTTCTTCTAGGGTTAAGGTACAAAAATATGCCAGCTATCAATTAGGAATTAAGGTGCATATAAAATTGCAGTGTCTGTGAGTCTTTAAATGTCTTCAAGTTTATTCAAACTTGTATTTTGAATAAAATATATTACATTCTTCATAATAAATTCCAGTGTACACCATTCTCCAGTGTCTTGTAAATTAGCCACTGATGCAAAACAAACATTTAGGTAAAAGTTATTACTAATGGCAAGAACTCTTTTCATGGGCAAAATCTGCTCAAACATTTTTGTCATGAGAGGTAAATCGTCAGTGGAAGAGGTAAGATTCTTTAAATGATGCTTCAGATCAACTGATAACTATCGTTGTTCAACGTTGATTTAGAGGCATATGCACCAGATACCTGCAGGACATCCCATAAGAGTTTTTTTTTAGTTGGCTGGATGTTAACAAACTATTCATGTCAGTTCTAGAGGCTGGCTTTTCTAAGGTGGGTCTGTGGAAGACACACATGCTGTCAAGTCATTTTCTGCATGTCCCTGTTTTAACTCTGCTGGAGATTAGTGATTTTTATCTACAGGGCTTTAGAAAAAAATTAAACTTGAGTAGTCATTTGTTTGCCTAGTCTCATTGTTAGAGTGAATCCAACATCCCTTACATTTTCTCTGCTTAACAAATGTCTTCACAATGTAATTAGGTGTAGCACAATTCTTGACAACCTTTTAAGAATAAATACATTAAATCAACCTGTTTGTTCTTGCTTTAGAAATAGTCTGATTTCTTTTTTTTTTTTTTTCTAAACAATCAACACACTATTCAGGCAAAGTTTAACTAATGCCTTACTTCCCTGATTTACTAATTAATGAAAGGCTCAACACTAAACAGAAGCCTTTCAGTTCTACTTCATGAATAAATGAACAATCCCTTTCAGATACTCCCAAAGCCTTGCACTTTGGTATAATGATTTCAGTGAATATACTGTTGCTACTGATGGCATAGATGATTACAAAGTTTTCTCTTCAAGATACATAAAAGGCAGTTTTGGTTCATGATCTGTCAGCTGCTAGGATTTAAGGTTCCCTCCTGTGTGTTTGCTTCATGCATGGCTGACTTTGAAGGTTTTTTTCTGTACAGTATTAAAAAGCAAATGTTGCTGTAATTTTATTTGGTTTTTCCAGAGAACATAAATTAGACACTCTGTGACTGAGAGAGGCTGTGTTTTTGAGTTAAAAGCTTTCATCTGGCAGAAACAAATGACAATGTCACTCCTCCTGGCTGGAAAGACTAGTGAAGGATAATAGTTTTCATAAAACACTGCACCTGTTTTCAAATAAACACGCTAAGACCCTTATAAGTTGGGGGAAGAACATTCATATAATTCAAGTAAGAAATATAACTTCAAATGGTATCTTTGCATCACATGTAGCGCATCTAACCAGAGCATAACTCTTGGAATGATTTTTTTTGTTAAAAGGATATAGATAAATATGGATATTTAAGAGTGAGAACATTTTACATAAGTGAGGGAAGTAGCAACATTAAGCAGCTGTTAACAATATCTATTTGCTCTAACTGCCAGGAATACATCTGTGGCAAAAGGTAAACGGATTACTTCACCTACCTGCCAAATGCCCCATTCTGTCCAACACTGGAATCTGTGTAAGCGAAGCTAAAAGCTCACAACATGAAGACTGGCCTAATTTTTAGCCTGAAGCTAAATACGTCATGATATACACATCATCATGCCTTGCCTGAAAGAGAAGAAATTAGACAATAACAAACTGAAGTTCTAATTTAATACACCAAAAAGTAAAATAAGCAGAAAAAACCAAGTCCTGATTATATCAGTACAGCTGTGTATAGTCTTACCAATATAGGAAGGACTATCTAAGAATATGAGTGACACAAAGGAGAATATTTGTTAGACCAAATGATGTAACTGGAAAATCCAAAATGCTCCATGACACATAAGTTTTTCTGACTTGGTTACTGCAAAATTCAAGCAATACACAGGATCTGAGGAGATTTCAAGCTCTCAACTTCATTTCCGACTGGCTACCTTTTTATTGAGATACATTATAACGCAGAAATAGCACTGAAAGCTCTAATTTGACAATGTACTGTGTACCCATCCCTTAGAGAAACACGTGGGGTCATTGCTCTCTCTGATTCACCACATGTGAATCAAATATTTACATAGGTTAATGCTCCATAACTAGTTAGTTGCTTTAAGTGAGCTGTCTATGAAGGAGATTGTCCACACTTTTCCTTATCAACATTTGAGCTCAGTTTTGGGATGGTGTGTTTGTGTAAACTGACAATTAAATATGAAGTTTTCTTTTTATAGATGAGCATTAAAAGCCTCTGGTTTTCTCCAGTTTCCCAAGAGGAGGGTGAGACAAGAGGCAGTGATCTCTAACACTGAAGAGTGGAGTTTGGTTTTGTTCTTTCTTCCAGACACAAGTAAGCCCAAGATGTGTGACTCAGGTATTTTTTCTTGGTATCCTCGTTCATGATCACAGAATCACAGAATGTGCTGAATTGTAAGGGACCCACTAGTATCTCTGTGTGGTGATGGGAAATATAAGTTTTACTCTGAGCTTCAAAATCTCTGAGATTTCATGTGAAGAAGCATAACTTTCCTGCTTAAAACAGCTGCTGTGTGCAGCTGCTGAGGGAAAGCAGAGAAACCTGATTTCCCTTGCATCTGCTCCCAGGGTTGTGTCATACCTTCATAGAAATATATTTCAGCTTACTCTCTTGGCTATTGCCTTTGCCCTCACACCATCACACTGCATGGATGAGACAGCCACGGAGTTTGGATTACCTCCACAGAGGTTTCTGTTTTCTCCTTCAGAGCATTGGCAGTCTTGTTTTCTCAGCAGCAAATGTTGCAATAATGGTGAGTGATTTGTTCTTGTAGGGTCAGACAAAGTTTCATCTCATTTTGACCTTTGATGAAATGAATCATGTCCTATATTTCACACGTGCCCTTTCCAGATATGTGATGGCAATCTATCTGACAGAGACACGGAGGAATAGACAAGACAAAATAATAACTGATGTTATCAGCAACAGCAGGAACAGAAGATCACAGTTTTTTTAGTTTTTCCAGCTACATTTGCTGAGACAGTAAACATGAGTTGTTTGTATAATACACATAACCTTTTCTTTCTCGAGTAAGTTAAGCCACTGAAGGAAAAAAAATATATATATAACAGTACACCTTATCTCATTTTTCTCTCCTTTCTCTCTCTGCTGTAACAAAGACTTTCAGTGGTTCTCTTTCTGGAAAATTCATCTGACTTCAATAAGGTAGCATAAAGGTTTCTTAGCAATTATTTAAGAGCATATTGCTGAGTTCTACCCTGATGGACACAGCAGCTCTGAAGTTTATGTTTTGTAGAAGCAGTAAAAAAAGCATAAGCATAACCTGGGTACAACATTTTCACTTTATAACAAAAATGAACATGGATCTGCAAACAATCTGGATTCTTCTGAGGTGCTCCTGAGCAAAGTTTGCCAATAATTTATCCAACAGTGAAACAAATGTCTTTGCCAATGACTTGAACAAAAGGGAGCCAATTTCACTATACAGCTTATTGATGCAAGTGAGCTTGGTTGAGTCTTGGAAATTTTTTCTTTTTTTTTCTTCAGAAATAGGCACAGTAATGTGAACATGTGAAATACCCTTACAAGGAAGCTGCCAAGTGTCTATTCAAATAGGTATTTGTATCAGCACAATTCCCAATATGGTCTGTCTGCATGTTGCACACAAAATACACATATTTTTCCATGGCATTGTGCTTGAATATCTGTGCATTCAAAATTATACCTGTATTAGTGTGGTTACAAGTGGTTACAACACTTTGTGGTAGTTCTTGGGTCTGAGTATGTACATAGCCACATCCCTGCCCTGCAGTGGGGTGAAAGCTCCTGTGCGTTGGGCTGTCCCTAGCTGTGCAATAGATTTTTCCTTCTTGCTCCATTTTCTTATTTTCTTGGTAATAAACCTAGACACCTGACTTAGTGGGCATAGAAACAGTCTGTGTTTCTGTTCATTCTGTCTGGAGTTATCTCTGATATTTTAGATGAGGTTTCATTTTCATAAACTTTTCTTCATTTTAGAGAAGATGAAACCTTTTCGCCCGGTAATCCAAGTGGACACTAAATTTCTCTTTATGGAAGAAATTGAGGAAGATGAAAGGATATAGTTTAAATGCTATGATCATTGTATGTGTCACTAGGTCTTTTATTGTCTTCATCAGTACCTGGTAAAAGTCCTCCTCTCTAGTTTTAAAACCATGGTTTTATTTAATACATAATAAAACTGATCTCCGGACGATGACTGTGTAGTTTGGACATATAACACAATGTAAATTAATTAAATCTCCATTTGAAGACTTCAGGGTTAGATAATTGTTTTTCTGCAGTATCTTAAAAACAATACCTGAGTTTAAAGCAACTAAACAGAATTAAACAGAATCGAACAGAATTAAATCCAAAGCATAAATGAAACATATAGACTAACAAATAATAAAAATCTATTTACTATGAGCACTGTATGCTCACCAAAATATTTCTGAAATTGTTTTCTGTGAACTTGTCATAACTATAATATCTGGTATGGGCATATTTTGAATTTCATTAAGGCTCTTAATGTTCCCATTCCTAATCTCAGATTGATAACAGTATTTCATGTGGAAAGGCTATTATACAACATCTTCTTGCCAAAAAAAGGTGATTTATTTGTCCAATGTCATAAAGGAAGCCAAAGGAAAAGCCAAAGGAAAACTGACTCTATTACCTGCCTCTATTACCTACCTTACAAAATTCTGACTCTATCACCTACCTTTACCAGTTAAGGCATGTATCTGTGCGAACATTAAAAAGTTTACTTGGAAGCTATCTCAGGGGTGAATAACTGTTGATTCAAGATTTTGTGTCCTCACAAACAATAGAGGTTGTATTTTGAACCAATGAAATATTTTTATTATTTTTAGCTGATTTAAATACTTTTATGAAGTTATTGTACAGGTTCAGTTGGCAATGTTTCTATACCCAAACACAGAAAGGGAGGTGCTTTAGAAAACGGCCAGTGTTTCACAGAAGATATGTACCTTTACATATGCAGAAACAGAAATATGAATAATGCGGAAATGCAGTATTGTATTATTACAGTTCTCATAGAGTCATTGAATCTTTAAGGTTTGAAAAGACCTCCAAGATCATCGAGTCCAACCTTTGACTGAACACCACCATGGCAACTAAACCAAAGCACTAAGTGCCATGTCTGGTTTTTTCTTGAACACATCCAGGGATGGTGACTCCATCACTCTCCAGGGCAGCTCATTCCAGTGCTTCACTACCCTTTCAGTGAGAAAATTCTGCATACCCATAACTAGACACATGAAATACATAAACAGTACCAGCATAATCACTCAACATAATCACGAAAAGAAAATGAAACATGTATAATGTTTAAATATATACTGTTCTTAATTTTTTTCTTTTACAAATTGCATAGATTAGTTGCCTGCAGAGAAGGATACTTAACCAATTTCAAGAAGCAGTTGACAGGAAAAAAAAGCAGTTTAGTTGTGGAATGAACACTCTAAGAATCAGAGCAAGAAACATACCTCTCTTCTCCTGGGGTACAAAAGATTTTTCCAGAACACAGTATGCTAAAGGCATTGCTAAAACCAGAAGTATAAAATATATATCCTGTGTGAAAGAACTGACCTCAATTCTGTTTCTTCAAAGTAGGAAATATCATGGGAAATGTGGGAGAGGAATAAGCTCATCTACAAACTGGGAAATGTGAAAGAAGGAAATGTGCAAGAGAGTAATAAGTTAGATGAAGCATTTCTGACCTTTGAAATCTCAAAAGGATACGCTTATATTCTCCAAATAATTTTCTAAATAAATACAGAAATACCAATATTTTCAGCTTTATTCTTCTAAAAAGATGCATTTTTATTGAAAAAAAAAATTATTCCTATAATATTAACCTGAGACTGTAATTTTTTATGAAACTATGTGTGAGGTCAATAAAATGTTTAAATTCCAATATGCTAAATTCTAATTAAAAAGAAAAAAAATTGAATTTCAAGTGATTTTGTGACACAGATTTGAAATATCTCACTGCAAGACTTTGATATTCTGTGAGGAAAAGGCACAGCATCATATAATTAGTATCTTTTAAACTCTGAGAGACATTAACAAGTCATTCATATTCTTACTCAACATCTTTGTGATGGATAAAACCTTTCTTCATGGGAAGCCATCATATTCCTTGTGTACATAGCAATGCTTTTTCCTGCTCATAACAGAAATCTACCTAATGGAACTCAATGGAATTTTGTGACTTCAGCACATTGGAACAACCTGGTTCTGCACCTTCAAGATCTCCTTCTTGAAGAATGTCCAGCCTTCCTGGACATCTGCCAGTCATGAAGGCATTTTGCCCTTCACGACTGCCCCCCAACGGGACTCTGTCAACAGGTTCCTAAGCAGGCCAAAGTCTGCCCTCTGGAAGTCCGAGGTTCTGCTGAGCACCTCCTTAGTTCCACAGCTGCCAAGAGGTCTCCAGCCACCACATCCTTCACCAGTCCTTCTCTGTACACAAACACCAGGTCCAGCCAACTTCCCTAGCTGGCTCCTTCACCAGCTGTGTCAGGCAGTTGTCTGCAACACACTCCAGGAACCTCCTAGGCCTAGGTTGTATTTCCAGCAGACATCTGGTAAGCTCAGGTCTCCCCCAAGGGCCAGCGACTGTGAGACTTCTCCCAGCTGCTTGTAAAATATTTCACCTACCTCTTTGTCCTGCTTGAGTGGTCAGTAACAGAATTCCACCAGGATAGTCGCCTTGTTGGCCATTTGTAAGACCTGCCACAACTGATGATTCTTTTCTTGTCCAGGGAAAGCAGTTTTAAAAATCAAGATTTAAAGTGGATTATGAAAATCAAGGGAAGTTTGAGCTGATACAAAGGCTTTGATATATTCTCTGATATTAAAAAAAGCCCCAAATACTGAGCAAGCATATGCAATTTTCAGTGTCTCTAAAGGAGAAAAAAGGCTTTTTTTTCAGCTCTGCTTGAGCCACTGCTTACAAAGCCATCCTGAATTTTTTTGTTTGTTTGTTTGTTTTGTGGCCCATCACCTAGAGTATATTAACTTTTTCTCACTTTCTCACTTTTTAATCTTCTTCTCACCCAATATGTGCATGTTACTATTTTTAAAGCACAATCATAGCACAAGCAAAGACATCTGTGATGAATAACCATAGCCTGATGTCTATAGAGTTTGTATATTAATTAAGGCATTCCTTTAATTTGTATACTTTCAGTGAAGTGGAGAGCTTGTATAACATCACTTCACCAGAGACCTCTGAACCCCTTTGCAGAAATTTCAAAGCAGACACCTCCTTAGTGCCAAAAGCATTTTAAAACATCACAATTGATACAAGGGTCATGTGGAATATACAACTTCTACACCCAAGGAAATGAAATTACTTCTCTGTCCTCCATAGTAACATGTTAATTTGCAAAATCTTCTATGCTTTCTCCACAAACATAACTATAATGATTAGTAATAACAGCAATTATGATCTTTGATAGAAATAAGGAAGCACAGTTCATAAAAATAGATTTTATTCTGCACACAGCAATTACTCCTGTTGTCAGCAAGATGAAAATTTACTACCCCAGGAAGCCATAAAGACTCTGATGCATTCTTACACAACACAGTGTGAGCAGCATCTGGATGAGGCTGTCCTTTCTAACAGCTTCATCCTCACCCGGTACTACACTGTGCAAGCTTACATCCGTGGCATACTACCTGAGGCTTTTGTACAGTGCACAGACAAGCTGAGTAGCACACCAGCACTATTTATGATTACTTCAAGGTTGGAAGTGTTTTCTACTTATTTTAATCAAGGGTGTCATTCATTGTTTCAGACAATACATTAAGTGTGTTTGGCATTACTGTTTTTTCTCTAATGTCCAAGTAGCCAATGGAGCATTTAAATGTTTTGTTATGTCTCTTGGGAAGAATCTAGCAAAGCTATGAAAAGGATGCTTGCTTGTCTCCCAGGCCCGTGAATACTCAATTTGTGAAGGTGAAGAATAGGTGCAATACACCATCAGTTAGATGAAAAAGCCTTATGTAGCACCAAGTCCAGGAATAACACAAACAACTGAAATTTCTGCAAAACCTTAATGCAATGGCTGAAATACCTGGCAGCAAGGCAAAAGAAGAAAATTTTGCATTTGCAGATACATTCCGCTAAGGGCTTGCAACCTTGCCATAGAAGTCAGTCCTCATGGTGGTGAGTTCTGGTTTTGACTGGGATAGAGTTAATTTTCTTCACAGTAGGCACAAAGCTTTGGATCTGTGCAGAAAACAGGGTCAATAACACAGTGATGTTTCCATTACTGCTGAATAGCTCTTGCACAAGTTCTTGCTCTACCTTGCCAGAGAGCAGGCTGGGGGTGCACAAAGAGCTGTGAGGTGACAGAGCCAGGACAGCCGATCCTCACTGAACAAAGGGATATTCCCCACCATATGGCATCATGCTTAGAATATAGAGCTGGGGGGAAAAGGAGGAAGAGGCGACATTTGGAGTGATGGTGCTTGTCTTCCCAAGTCACCACTAAAGGTGATGGAACTCTGCTCTGCTGGACATGACTGAACATCTGCCTGCCCATGGGAAGAGGTGAATGAATTCCCTGCTTTGTTTTGCTTGTGTGTGCAGCTTTTACTTTACCTATTAAACCGCCTTTATCTCAACGCACGAGACTTCTCACTTTTACCTTTCCAGTTCTCTCCTCTATCCCACTTGAAGGTATTGAGTGAGGAGCTGTGTGGGGCTTAGTTGCTGGCTGGAGTTAAACCATGACATGCGGTGAGAATAAAAATTATCTAACCCCCCTGAAATAACAAGGTAATGACAGCTGCATGATGTTAATATAATATCCTAATATTGAAGATATGTTGCAATCTGTGACTGCAACTCTTCAACAGCACTAGTTGCTGAGCTACTAGTAGCTGATTTGGACCAGATTTCAGAAGTATCTTTATTAGCTGTGGATGTCATGTCAGCTGATTTGGGTGTTTACTGACAAGGATTCTAGGCTTTAGTACTTTTGTCTCAATCTGAAAAGTCTGTACACGCGTGGACAAGCACTTCAAGGAAAAAAAAAATGACCCCATTCCTAGTCCAGGAAACCTTTCTGAAAGTTAATGCATATGGGGAAGTTCAATTGACAGGATCATCCAATATCCAGAGTTAGAAGGGACCCACAAGGATCATCCAAGTCCGACTTCTGGCCCTGCACAGGACAACTTCAAGAATCACACCACTTTCCTGAGAGTGTTCTACAAACGTATCTTAAACTCCACTGGTGCTGTGATCACTTCCCTGGGCAGCCTGTTCCAGTGCCCAAATAAAACATTACATTTAAAAGTATCCACACAGATATACAGAAAGTGATTCTTTGAACTTGAAGTACAAACATCTGTTTCCTTTATTTTGGTGTCAGATGGATACTACATATTGAACATTCTTAGGATTCCTTTCTGTTCTGACAGACTGAACAACAGAGATTAATGATCGATCTCTTTAAATCACTTACATAGAGAAATTTCCTTACAGTATCCAAGAGATCAAGTCAGAGTATTCTGGTACAATGCTTCATCAAAGTGAATTATAGATTAAACAAATAGAAACTCAGGGTTTTTTCTGGCCTTTTACTAAGGAAATGTATGTTCATTCAGTGAAAGTTTGTCTTGTACCCATTGATTGCTCACCATTTCTTGTAAACATTGTTTATTTTGTTGGGTTTTTTAATCAATACAGCACAAGGCAACCATAAATCCACTGAAATTAGCAAGAAAAAAGAAAGAAACTTCTTTTACAGATAAGGCTTTCTAAATCAGTAGTGGCATACAAAATAAGTGATAATAGAGTAGTATTTGGAATTCACTTCTTCTTGTTCAGTCGAGTTCCACGGATATATCCAAAGGCAGATCCTGAAGAAACCCTACATTCCACCAACCACAGAGCTTCCTAAAGCTCTTAGGCTGGCTGCCTTTTGAATTAATTTCAGGACACGTGCCTTCTACTAGAACCTGAATGATCAGATTGATCAAGTTGTACAAAGATGTGTGGGAGTTTGAGGTACAGGTTCTGCCTCATTAGAGATATTTCTACTTGATGCACACGAAAGAAAAAACAAAAAGAAACTCCTCCTAGAGACACAAGAACTTTCCACTTTTACACTTTTATGAGATAGTGCTCATTCACACAAGAATATCTTTTCTGTCTTTCTCTGTTCTCTAGGCACCAGTTTCTAGAATATGTTGAATGTTTTTCTGATTATACCTTCAATTATTAGAGATTTTGGATTTTTTAAATCCATGGTGTGTGGTATATTCACGGTTTATCAAACAAGCAACATCCTTTTTCTGAGTGCATATTATTTTTACAGTATTCACCCTAATTGTTTTTAATAGTGACCTCTATGAAGTTTCTCATGTTACCAGATTGATTCTGAAGTGTCTTTAATTTACTGCACTAAGATAATATAATATTTATCACTTCTTATCACCTTATATTCAGGTTTTATCTCAGCTTCCCAGTATTAAATCCAGCTTTTGAAATTTAGTACCCAGCGAAGGCAGTACAACCTGAATCATGTATGCTTTAAAAACAGCTGATTAGATCTTAGTTAAAAATGATTACAAAAGATGCATTAAACTTGTAGTCTCTAAACAATACCACTCAATTTCTTTGCTGAACAAAGAAGATTATAAAATAGTGAAAAAGACTTTTAAAAAGCTAAATCTCATATTTGAGCACTAGACTATCTCAGATTTTCTCAGGGTTGCATATCCAAAAATTATAGTGTAGCACTATCCAAAAAACCCATGTAGTACTGCCCAGGGAGACACAAACTGGGTGTTATCATTGTATACAACTTGAACAAAGAGGCCTCATTAGCTATGACAATTTATATGCCCTACATCTAGCCTATTCTGACCATTTACTACTTACTGTAGTAAAAGGTATGATAATTTTTTACCATTTCATTGTATTTGTTCTCATTTTCATAAAGGTACAAGGAATGTCCATTCCATAAATTCTTTTGCAAAGTATGACAAATTCTTTTCATCACAGAAAGTTATATTTTCTTCCTATAATTATTATCTTAAATAGTCAAGTTTTCTAAACTTCTAGTTGCAGAAAACTAGTAAAATAATACATAATTTGCTATATTATCAAAAAAGTCCTCAGTAGCTCAAGGAAATATCTTATCTGTGAAAGCCACTATTCTAAACAAACACACAGATAGCAAACCTGCAAACCTATAGAAAATTGTATTAACATATTATTCTACTTGCACAGCTTTACAGCTCTGCAAATCATATCACTATAGAGTACTGAATAATTTCACAACAGCACTGAATACCATTACAGACCCTTCATTACTGGATTATTGGCCCATTAAAGCTATCAACACATCATTCTTGAATAATCACCATAATGATGAGCCTGTACCTTAAAACATAATGATGTGTATATGCCCTGCAGCAATAATAAAATAACAAATTAATGTATACTAATAGAACAAAGTACTAAGTGGTGTTGACAACAATCAGTAAAAAGACTGGCATACCTGTTTAGTATTCCTTAAAGTAATGAGAGTAGTAGGTGAAGAATTTGTTTTAAATACACTGTATCTTGAGGCAGATATGAAGAAGCAAAAAACTGTCCTACCATCTCTAATATCCAGCCATGGAGGTAAAACAGAGTTGTGCCTGTATGTTTGCATAACTAATGGTTTTATTCCATACTTTCTGGATTTTCCCCATTTATTAATAGAAATAACTGGGACACTCACAGAATTGGTTCAGCAAGAATCTTGAAAACAGAAGTTCTGTATTTTCCATCCGAACGGATACTACAGAGCCACTAGTTCTACACATTTTTATATGTGTCTTCTGAAACACCTTCAATTTTAAGCTGAAAAGACTCTCTTGTGGGAATGAGAGAGTGGCTCATTTTCGGTGCTCAATCAGTTCTTGCAATTTCTTCCAAAAGTGCCAACATGGATGCCAATTAATTAGAGCTAAGATAGATTTTGTGATGTGCCTTGAGATCATTCTTGTATTTCATACAGGTCACTGACCCACTGTTGGCTAGTAATACATTACTGATCAAGAAACTTCAAACTGTTATGATTCATCTACTAAGGTCTCTTTTTTTTTTTTTAAGGGAATTAATAATTTTTCCTTCTTTTCAGATAAAAATTGAATTTTACTCTTGAAGGGTACACTTTAGCTAAAATGTAAGTCGCTGAATTAAGTTCAGAGGCAATTGGGTGAAGTATAATGACCTGTGGGAAGTGATCCAACTTTATAATCAGATTGACCCTTGAGGCCCTCAGGTCCGTCAGTCCATGAAGTTCAGCTGAAGCATTCACAATTTTTGAATCTGCACCATTGTACACTATGATAAGCTTCTTAAAGAAGAGCTCTTCTCTCAGTTCTGAAACAGAGAAGATATCCCAAAACAACTATTTATTACTCCAGCTGTATTGATAGAAATTTACTCACCCATTAATCTTGAAAACAACACATTTTCACTGCAATTTTTTTCCTTTTAGTCCCTTTAAAATGAGGGAGAGTGGGCAGAAGAGGAGGAGTATTAATTCTAGATATTTTCTCTCAAAGAAATAGCTTGAACCTGGCAGGGCTGGTAAGTTCATCTGATGATATTTCAGACTTCCATGCATGTTCATGCTTTTCATTTTCCTGGTTGTATATTTCAGGACACAGTAGAAGGAGAATTATTTTTCAGTTTGATGGGTGCTGCTACATTGACTATGTGGAGGCTGCAGTGTCTTCAGGACTTTGAAATCCATAGGCTTGGCTCCCTGACTAAGCCTCTCCAGTTAGTGAAGAGTTTCTGATTTCTTCTAAATGAAAAGAATGAAGGCACTAAATAATGTACTTTTTTTTGTGATAAATTTGTACCTGGCTAGAGTCTACTTGTCCTCTACTGTTTTTGAGGAAGAGGTATTAAACAAAAAGGTTTTGCACAAAGTTAAAGGTATGATGCTGTAGCTGAGACCACACTCACAAGCTGTATCTCTGTGAGTAGAGTGAGTACAATGAACAAAGCTCCAAAACTCTTAAATAAAGACAGTTTTTCCAGTTTCCGTGGTTGGAGATGGAAACTTGTAGTCAAGCAAGTCTAATTCCTTCTTGCTGTAAAATGTTTGCCAATGAACTTTCTGACAGTATTATTTTATTTCATCTGGTCTGATGATATGGCTGCTGACTACAGCATATGAGTTAAAGATGTAACAGATGGAGAGGATACACTAAAACTTCAAATTTTTGAATATATAAAGCAGTAATACTCCATCTGGGACTTGCTCTGTCTTTGTGCTTCATCGAACACCTCATCAGACTACAGCAGGCATCCCAGCTTTTCTGTTTTACAGAGAGTGTCCCAAACTTCTAAATCACAGGACAAAACTTTTCAAAAAGCCTTTTCCTTGAATTTGTTTAATTGCCATGGGAATAGTTCAATATTCTTACCTTCACATTTTCAAGCCATACTGAAGAACATGTTGATGTGCCAATTCAAGCAGATTATAGGTACATCTGTAATTAGGAACATAAACGTTTAATGAAAAAACCCCAATTTACTGATGAGAAAAATGGATTTTTTAACTCACAGACATATAATTCTGGGAAACTCAGTTATTAAAATGGCTAATCCTTACAAGAAAAACTGTCTATAACTCCCTTTTGGCTGAAAATTAGAAGTGATAGGTAGTGAAAAACACAATTATTCCTCAAATGTTTTTAAACTTTGCTGTTGCTGCTGTTGACAGTTTGGTATTATTTCTATTATTTCTTTATTATTTTTTGAATTAACGTGAATAATTTGTCAGTTGTAATACTCTGGCCACTTAAGAGGCACAATTGATACAGTTTTTGCAAATGATACTGCTTGCAGTTACCACTTCAGTGTGTATGTCCAGTGGCAGCAGATGGCTGTTATCCAGTGAAAAATACTGCATTTATTAAATCAGCTCTTCAATACAGCAACCTTGTGGAACCAAAATACTACAGAAAGAATATGGAACATTAAGTATTTTCTCTCCATTAATTTGATTCATTGCATTGTTTATTTGTTACCAAAATGTACTACAAAATATAAACGAAAATTAATACTTGTCCATGTGTAGTAACTGTAGCACAAGATATGCTGGACATATTTGTGCAAAGAGCATGAAACTAAATCCAAGATACGTTTAATTAAAAAGAGATTATTCAGACTCAACAACATAGAAAATGAAATTATATCTGGTTGAATTCTGGGACAATATTAGGTCACTTAAATCTTAAGCTGAATTCTAAATACAAGTATTCTGCCTCACCAATCACAGTGAGGGAGGAGGGTTGCAGACCAGGCAGCAGCACTTGCTCGTCTCAGCAAACAACTGACTCTAACAAAGGCTATTGCTTTCAGCATGTGCAGTTGTAGGGGTGGGATGTGAAAGCAATGAATGCAGGTACCATCTTTATCGAAGGTATTTGTGGAAGAGCGCTGTCCCAAATTCTCTCAAGCAAGCTTTGGCTTAAGCTGTTTCATTGCACATTATCTGACTTCAATCCTGCCGAGTCTGCAATACCTAAGGGGGAAAAGAGGGAATCCTGCACAAACTGGCAGCATTGCAACTCGTCCAGAAACAATTTTAGCTTTGTATGTGTTAGAATTTGGCTGGCCTACAACTAACTTTCTCCCTTTGCACGAATGGAGGCATCCAATGGAATAATTGCATCTAAGGGATACATCAGGCGAAATGGAGCGAGAGAGCTCTCTTGCATTATACGGGTGTGGTGCCTCCAGCTATCAACATTTTGGAAACTTTTTCTGGCTTCTTCCCAGGATGATTCTCCTCCAAGTGAGTAATACAGTTCAAAGAGAGATACAGAAATTTGGAGTTGAACACATGAATGTACTTAATGAAGAATGACACTTTCTCTTTTTAATGTTAATTAGCAAGTGAATAACCACTGAGATTCTTGCACAACACCCCAAACCAGCTGGAGCTTTTAAGCCAGTTCTGCCTATGTCTTTTCTTTCATACGAGCTTTCCAACAAGACCAAACAGCTTTTATAGACCTCTTTTTATTAGAATTTTAACTGTAAAGAGAAACTCTTTTTAAAAAAGGAGAAAAAAATTAGAATATGAAGGGTGAAAGGAGGAGACTTGGAAACAGATCTTACTTCCTCTGCCAGCCATGTCCTTAACTAGCAAGTAACTTTAAGTAACCCTTTCATTTAGGGTTATTTTCACCCAGCAACCTTTACTTGGGCTGTAATAAACCCTGCAGGGATAGCTTTGGATTTGTTCTTAATCTACGATGGTCTGCTTAGGTACCTCTGCCTGCTTCAACCTGCACTCCAAAGTATTATCCTCTGAATATTTCCAACTGTTTCCATAAAGGAGCCAATTCCTTCCACCTTCTTTTAGAAAGTTGTGTTTGACAAAGTGTGCAGCAATCAGGACACGACAAATGGAAGCCTTCTTGCTCTTCAGATTCATCCCAAAAAAGAATCACAATGTGTAAAATGAGAACAAACACATAAAAGAGCTGCTGCAGAATGAATGATCATCAGTTTTAAAGGAAAATTTTCAGTTTTGCTGTTGAGTACTGTAATTAATTGCTACAGTAATAGATGAAAGACTTCTGCACTTTCAAAGAAATTTTATTCAGTATTTCCCAAAGCAAGGAAGAAGGAGCTTCTTTACAGCCTGATCCTCGGGCTCTATTCAGCCCTTGAAGTAAGGGACTGTTGTGCTTTGGCAGGAGCTGATATAGTCACTGTTTTCTTGATCTTCATTGTCAGTGCTTAGAGACATATTTCAGGGGACATCTGGGGTGGTTTGACCCTGTCTGAATGCCAGGTGCCCACCAAAGCCACTCTATCACTCCCCTTCTCAAACTGCATGGGGAAGAGAAAATATAATGAAAGGCTCACGAGTCAAGGTAAGGACAGGAATCACTCGCAGTCACAGAGCAGGCTGTTCCTAAAGAACTATGCCCTGTGGAAAAGGGGCCCATGCTGGTGGACCACAAAGTTAAGCCCAGGAAGAAGGTAAGTGTTGGGGAAAGGTGTTTTTAAGATTTGTTCTACTTCTCATTTTTCTGCTCTAATTTTGACTGATACAAAATTCAACTAATTTCCCCAAGTCAAGTCTGTCGTGCCCGTGATGGTAATCGGTGGGTGATCTCTCCCCATCCTTACCTCACCTCACAAGCCTTTTGTTATGTTTTCTCTCCCTCTGTCCAGTTTGAGGAGGAGAGTGAGAGAGTGGCCTTGGTGGGCAACTGCTCTACAACCAGGGTCAAACCACCACAACATCCAGCATGTTCTTTCAAACTGACACCCCTCTTATAAAGGAAGTTTTCACTTGCAGAGCAAGTTTCCACTTAGCTGTTGCCACTGTTCAGTAATCTGCCACAGAGAGACGGATAAGCCCTCTGAAAGTAGTTATGGGCTGGACCTTTGAAAAGGCAGAAAGTGCAGATGCATGGAAGCTGGACTACAGCTATCAACACATGACTGCACATTAGTTAATCAAAAGAAATGGAGAAGAGTTGGCATGTTACAAAATAGAAATAAATCAAATAACTACTAGATTCCAGTGTCTATGTCTATAAAATTAAAATTTCAAAACATTCTTCGTAAGTTATTTCAGACCTAATTTTTTTTTCCACAGAAAACACCTGGAGAGTTAAATGCAATATTCTCTGTTTTAGACTTATAATGGAAGAGTATTAGAAATACTTGTTTCATTTATTTTTCTAACACGGGGAGACTATAATAGTTCCCCAGGCAATTATTTTATGTTTTGTGCCGTTATTTACAGAATGCCAACTGTTGCCTTTGCATCTAATGAAAAGGCAATGTGGCAATGCTGTAAATGCTGACACCGTAGGCATCAGACTTATCATGCTGAAAGTCAGCTTAGCTTTTTACTTTGTGCAACAATTCTATCAGGATCCCTAGGCAATGAGCTCTGACATTTTACATCTATTTTTCTTCAATTTATGCAACTGTACTTATATACTAAGTCATACTAATATTTCACATCAGCTTTTCCTCATGCATTAGAACATTTGTACCTTGTGCCTTAACAAAGTTCTTTCCCTCTTTCCTCCCATCATCCCCACCTCCTAACTAGCTTACGGTGCTTTTGATGCATGTTACCTGGACCTCAAAACTGCATATAAGCATTTCTTCTTTCCTGGTTTGGAGTTCATCTAATTCAAGGTCTTTTCACTATTGCAAACCATCCCAAGCCCTCTCTTATGCACACCATGGTGAATACATAGGATGTATAATTTTTAGTAATGTTTTTCTACTTGTCACATCTCTGTTAAATGTTTTAAAGGTCTGAGAAATTTCACTGGTCTTCTCAAGGAAAGGTAATTTCCCTCTTACCTGCTCCTCTGAGGACTATCATCTACTGGCTAAATTTTATATACTACTGGAGAAATCTGGAACCTGTGTCTGGTAAAGTTAGAAAGGCACCATAACAACCAGACTTTTTTCTGCAGTGCAGATCATGTGGCTATATTCTCTCAAAACAGACCCGTTTGTTGCCCTGCCAAATAAAACTTTTTCAGCTTTTCCAGTTGTTACTCTTTTGATTACAATTGCTGGTCACCTGCAGTTTTGTGGGTCCCTTTCAACTCAGGATATCCCATGATTCTATCACTTGCTTCCTGGTCTAAGTCAAAATTTGTGCTGCCCTTTATTAAGACCAGTACTTCTCTAGGGTCTTTCTCCTCCTCGTAATATACCTCAAAATTTCTGTGTGCTTTCAGTTGCTCTTGTATTTATCTGCCATTTGACTTGGAGAAGTTCTCTGGTGTTTATTGTGCGGAATTTGTCATATTTTCTTTTTAAATTGTCATGATTCTAAGTAACATTTATTAAGAAATGTTTAAACAGACAAATAGGATCAGGAACCATACTATGAGGGTGATGACTCCCATTTGCACTTGGATCCTTTTGAATTTTGTTTGAGGAAAGAAACTTTAATCACTCCTCATCTCTTGCATTCATTTCCTCATTCTTTATTTATTACAGGTCCAGTATATTTTCCTTTCAACTTTTTGAATACTTAGATCTCATAAAACTTCATGCCCGGTCTAATTCCCCTTCATTGTCCACACACATTTTCCACAATGTCCTTCATTGTTCATGCACAGCTCTTTAGCTAGATATTTTGAGCAAAGCTGGAAATTTGCAGAATCCTAAATTCACCTGTCTGAATTCAGACCTCATTGCTGCTTGCTTAATATTGTTTTGTTTTCGTTCTGGAACATAGCATCTTTCCCTCTTCACTACTAACTCTTTGCTCTACATTGGGCTGACAGGTTTGACAAACCAAGGAAAGCTGCAGATTGCAAGGGAATCCATAGAGCAGTGATAAGTGAATTAAGAAAGACAAGCTGCTGTGAGCAGATATGTGATTATTAGGATTACAGTTAACAAGCAGAGAAAAAAATCCAGGGAACATAATGAAATGAGAAGAGTGATGGAAAACAGCTTGGTAGTATATAATGAGGGAAATAGTTATAACCCTCACCCATTCTATATGACTATTTACACAAATATAATTGATAGATTGCATCAAGGTAGGACATTACACATTTCAAGATAATATCTGCTAATATTTTTACATACAATACTAGCTGATGCTTGCCAAACTATTACAAAAAACCCCAAAGTAAATTACTAAAAGTCTGTAGAAATCCATATAAATTGCTACTCACTTTTTTATCCTCCTGCTAATGGTTACATAATATGTCTGATACTATGCGGAGTTATCATCTTTGTTGTTATGTAAAGGTTGTTTTGCTTAATTTCAGTGGTAACAAGTTCGAAAATAAAATAAGAATGTGTGTGTGGGAAGTAATAAAATAAACAACTAACACTTTTTTATGCTTCAATTTCATCCATCTCTATTAATAAGATTGGCATAATCAGTGCAGGATCGCATTTGAATGCGTGGGTGTTTTTAACTTTCAGTAAATCTCCCCATCTCATATATTACTGCACCCTTAAATTTACTACTTAAACTACTTACAGATTCAAATACATGAGAAAAGGACTCCACAATACCATTTTGTCGAAATCTTTAACTAATTCAGTTGATTGAAAAATCTCCCCTTGAACACAATTCAAATTCCTTCTTAAATGTCCTTAAGACTCATCTATACAAGTTCTCTAAGGTAGCTAGGGCTTCTTACATACAAAGGTAAGTATTTATACTTGCAGATTACAAGAGCAGACAATATTTGTAATCAGTTTATTTAGAAAATTTAGGAGAAACTATAAAGAGTTTGTCAGCTTCAAATTGTTAAATCCTTGGCATTTCAAATAGAGTAGGTAAAATATCTCGTATATCTCGTTGAAAAATAGGCATTCAACATCTTTTGCATTTACACCCAAGTTACTGTATAAACAGGTACTTAGAGTTTATCTAGAAACTTGTCTAGTTAGAAATTGCCTATATTCTTTGAATTCTGGACAAACTAAGTACTACAATAACTTTACACTGTATCTCATGAAATCCATGGGAGAAATCTGACATCTTACTCAAGGATCCAGCTCCTTTTTAAAGAGAAAAATTCTTGACCTCACGTCCTGCCCCTATGCAATAGCCTGCCAAATAATTATGCTCAAACTTTTTCTTAGTATTTTCTTCTTAGTGTTCTGATGATAGTTACATTCTGATGACATTCAGAATTGTAAGTAAAAGTGACTGGTTCAGAACTGTTCAGGCTGTGATGTACAGCACTGTAAAAAAGATAAAAGTAGTGATTAAAACAAAATAAGTGTGTTTTCTGTAAGAGAGATCTACTATTTGCTTCTAAGTCAGAAGGCTACAAGGAGTGGCACAATAGCACCCTAAAGGAAAAAGAAAAAGAAAAATCTGATGAGGGTGTCCTAGCTTCATTTCAAATACATCAGGCATTAGTATTGCACAACTGTTGAATCCAAGTGTCGGATTGTAACCTCTGAAAAAAAGATTCTTTTTAACTCTGTGAACTAACTTGTTGTTCAGTTACCAGCATTTCAGTTGGGTCATATTCAATTCAATTCTTTGAAATATATGGATGCCTGCTGCATAGCTCTGCACTAAGTCTCTGGGTTATCTCATCTTTCACTCTTACAGTTTATTTAAACACATTTCTCCAACTGCTCAATTCATTGCTTGTAAAACGGGGACGTTTGAATCTCCAGATTTTGTTTCTAATTTCACTAGTTTTTTCTCAGCCCTCAGTAAAGAATCAATTCCACCATCTTTTCTGACTTTAGAAAATTTCTTATTTTTATATTGTTTAAATCAGGATTTATTCTTCATTTAGAGAGTTTTCTGTAACTGGATCCTCTTTATCCTTCATGTACAAGATTCTTGAACAATTCCCTGTGCCTGGATGTTCTTCTATTTTTTCTGACCATCATAGCTTGTAGTTAGTTGGATGGTTTCTTTCACATAAATGGTACCAGTACTGGGGAACCAGCTCTACCTAGAATTTCTGTCTTCTTCCATTTATCAAGATCTTCTCAAGATTTTTTCTCTCCCCTGGAGGTTGAAATGCTTTCTACTCAAACCATGCTTTCACACAGTCCCTCAGGGGCTGGTCAAGGCTCTTTGGCATCAGTTGAGGAGGAGAAATAGACCTCTTTATTTCCTTCATTTGCTGCTATGCTGAATGCTACTCTTTGAAAATGACCAGTTTCTGTTACATATTTCATTGGAAGCACCTCAGTGTTAAGTTTCACAAACATAATGCATGTATTTCACTGTACTCAACTCAGAATCAGAGGTAAAAAACAGAATAAAACTAGACAAAATTTCATAACTGCTTTGGATGCTTAAATAAACCCCTCTGGCAATGCAAGAGAAATATACCGGGGAAATGATGCACTACGTTATTAACGTTAAAAAAAATGCAAAAGGTGTATTGAAATCCACCATTCCTTCCCTGAAAGATGTTATAAACTTTAACTGGCACCTACACACTAGAAAGGCAGAACATCTATTTCGTTCGTGAGAAAGATAGTCTCATGCTTAACAGAAGGCTGTTAAAATAGAAATGGTTATTATATTATCTCAGTTTCTGGAATTTCTACTAATTCCACAATGAAAACTCAGAAAAAAAAATGTAATTCACCATAAAAATAAAAGCTGACACTGAATTTCCTGTTACCTGAGCAGTGATTCAGAGCTTTTAGTTGCAAAGAAAAACCCTTAAGTTTTCAACAAAAGAATCCCAGCAACAAATGGGGAATTTGTCTATGTGAGGAACAGTCAGATTGCAGACCTCTACCCTAGCACTCTGGCAAAATACTTCCAGCAGAAGCTTAATCCTAAATAGCTGTAAAAGCTGAACAAGAGGTTTTCCTGGTCAGCCAGGAAAAAAACTCCTTCATTATTTCCTTCCTGTCACTATTCCACTGTTATTCACTGAAGTAAATTCTTTTTCATCCTTTGTATTCCCTTTCAGGCCTGCTATTGTGCAAAGAGAAACAGTATGTTGAAGGAAGAGAATTTAAGTTGATCATAGTTACTCAAAGCCAAGTAATATATAAATTAGAGAGAAAGAAACTTTCAAAACAAAGAAGAATATAAGTAATAATAATACAGGGGGAAACTAGTATTGAAAAAAGTGGCACATTTCACAAAGCAGTGGAGGGCCACATCAAAAAGCCCCCTAAATAGCTAAAGGCAAAACTAAGAAAAATATTTGTATATTGACTCCAACGACATTACAAAAACAAACGCTAAAAAACGAAATAGTGAAAAAGACCTGAAAACACCTACCTGACAGATGAATACGATATCTGAAGAGGTATCCTGAGGATTATCAGAGGCTATCAAACTTGGTTTTCAATTTCTTTGTCCCTGATTTTTCATCTTAGCTAATTACACCGACTGAAGCCTGTGCTATACCAGACATTAATGAAGCCACACAAAAAAATATATTTTCATTGAGAGGTAGATTTTCAAATATCCATTAAGGTGTAAGCTGTCAGGAGTTTTTCCTGTGATTCAAATATTGACAACACATCTCCCTCCCACCATGGTTTCAACATCTTCTCTTGCAGTGGACATATTAATAAGGCCTCTAATCTTCACATTGCCAAGAATGCTCATTTTCCAAGGAAAAAAAATATTACCCATAGTTGAATCTTTTAGAATTCTTTGAATGTAGTTTTGTGAATTCCTGTGAGTATAGTTTAGGTAGACTTTAATTGTCTTGTCAAAGACTTGAGAAGTTTGAGAAATGAATTAAACATGAATGGAAAGGCCAAGGATTGTTGTGGATAAAAATCCACCTAGAGGACAAAAGAGAATAAATGTTTTATTGTGAGAAATGATTGATAGTTGTCTTTCATACAAGAACTGTCCCTGGAAAGCAAGTGAGGACTGAGACAAAAAATGTGACAATTACTTAGGTTAATCAGGACCAGAAAGAGCTATGAAGAGCTCCAGAAAGCTATAACCAAATGGGACAATGGGCAACTTGACAAGCAGACAACTATGCGATATTACCAAAAGCTGGGGAAAGAGCATAAGAAAGAAAAATGCAAATCTTTCTTTTCAAAAATGCCAGTCATAAATGAAGAGTTGTGAGTATCAAATTGGAAACAAGTCAACAAGTCAATAGTGAAATCTCATCTGGGATTTTGGTGACTGTGCAAAGAAGTTCATCTTTCAAAATGAAAGAAGTTCCAGAAGGGCGAAAATACTGAAGCCGTAGAGGGGAAAGAGGCTGAAAAGTTTAGGATTATTTGCTTTAGAAAAGAAATGAGTAAGACAGAAAATGAGAGAAACTTACAATATAATCAGTGGTAAGCAATATGGAGTGAACATAGTTATCTGCTTTTTCATAACATGAGAACATGGAGGCATTCAATTTAGTTCAAAGGCAGAAACCTTAAAGATTATCTGTACCTTTCCACATACAGTGCAGTTAAACTGTGACACTTCTACTTTCAAGAGTTTATTTAGGCTAAATTTAGCAAGATTCAAAGAGGAATTCAGTGTTTATATGATGACCAAGTCAGAGTTCTCCAAATTAGTGACAAATAAAACTTTGGATGTTAAATTCTGCCTTTTATGGTTTTTATGCTTAAATCAGTCTCTAAAAATTAGAAAGGAGCGGTTGACCCATGTAGGGGGACAGATTATGCCATACCTATGCCAACTGCAGAATGCTTGACCCAGTCCCTCAAGCTCCTTAGTTCTTCTCTATTGAAACATAAATTACAGTATAAAATATCCACTCAGTTACCACAGTACGGCATTTAGTTTTCTTCCATGTTTCTGTATAGTTTAATTGAATATGCAAATTCTAATGTACAATCTCTTTAGTTTTTTACAACATTGCATTATGACTCAAATCAGCATGCAACTCAAAGAGAATTCAAAAACAAATAAGAAATGAAGGTAGTTACAAATGCAATCTGAAGTACACGAACAATCACTTTATTTAGCTAGCAAAAATCTAATGGATGCCTGAGCAGGTTTCCCAAAGGAATAAACAAGCAATTAAAAAGTCAAAATCACAAAAATGTCAGTGGTTATTTTGGCTCTCTTCCCCAGCAGAAGCACTCATTAAATAAACATGAGTCTTCTTTTTATATTTCTGTATTTTTGCCTTTTCCTTGAGTGCTCATTTCTCCTTTGCTTTTGTGGATTTCTTTTTTGTTTTTGTTTTGTTTGGTATTGCTTTTTTCTACATTTTATATTGTAACCTGGATATAATGAAAAATTGCAAACTAGTGTTTCCAGACGCTGGAATTACAACTATGTGAAAAAAGTCCCAACTCAGAAAAGTTTATAAAAATGTGCTTATTGTGAATCAAAGATTTTATTTTTTTTTTTACTAAGGTAATATAACATTAACAATAGGATGGGAATATCAGCTTGTATTCTGAAAAGAGTTTAGGAGCTGTTCTATTAATTTCACAAAGCATCAGGTTCTTAGTGTTGGTTTTCATCATTTTCCCCATTTATTCTAACTAGTCCACTAAATTTTTTCTTCTAGAGTTGATCCATTAAATAAAAGGAACCACAACATGTATTTTTGATTACACATATTATGGTATTAAATAATGTATTAGTCTTCTTTGATTCTACATAAAAAGAATGTTAAAGTGAAAATGAACCATCAAGGAACAAGGTTGTTCTTAGTTACATTAAAGAAAATGTTATTTACTTGGTTTGGCTTACAGGAAAAAAGTTGAAAGGAATAAAGGCTCACCTGCATCATTGTATAAGCTGATTATGGATTTTGGAGAAATTCCTTCAATAATTATACATTACTATATTCCTTTCATCTTTCTCTCAAACACTTGGTGCCAACTAGTTGCAAAAAGAAAATAATGAAACGTCTGAATTGCTAGATTTTATTAGCTGTAGCAGGGATTATTATGCTCCCTGTCATGAAATATTTGAAATTACTAATTTTATTAAAAATCACTGTATTATTCAAGGTATAACCACATCAATTTTTTTTTTGAAATCAGAAAACTTTTTAATCATTAATTATAATGTCTAACACATTTTTCAATAACCCATAAAATCCTGTAAAACTTAGAGCAGGACACCTGGTCCCATTTAGGGCTCAGTTGAATATTTGGCAGGAAATTTATATCGGTGATCTTTTAAAAGCCATCCTGTCACTCTCTCAGCAATGTTATATCAGTCTGACTGCTGCCTCCTCTCTTTCCCTTTTAGTTTCATTAACTCCTGGCAGTAGCCAAACTTATTCATAAATGAAAATGAGAAGAGAAGACCTTGATGAGGTTCATTATCTCTGAAAGTGATAATTATGTTATGATCAGAGGACAAGATGTTGATGCAGCAAATTTTGATAGGTGGAACCTCAAGCATAAAATTATATACCCAGTAACAAATGTCCATGGTGATAGCTTGGAACAAAGTGGAGAGTGAATAGTAGCTTTCTGTAAAGAAAAAACTGTGGTGAAAGAGGCCCGGTGGAAGCATAATGAGAAAAAAAAAAGCACATAAAACAGGTTGGAAAGATTGTTATTTTCTGTTTGTAGTGTCACTGGAAATAAAAGAAAGTTTAAGTGCAGTCAGAACTAAATATCCATTCAAAAAATGGTAAAAGCTAAAATAGAGATCAGTTGCAATGAGCTCAGAGTACTTTATGATCCCTGAAAATGATTTAGATTTCAGTCTCAGAAAGAAGAGAGTACAGAAAAAAAGTTTTACTTTAGATAATTCTAGTTTGGGTTGTGACACTGTACGGACATTGTACCAAGACTAGTTAAATAGTTAAAACCAGCAATACTCCTGAGTCAGAAAGCTGTGATTAACCTGCCTCATCCTCTGCATTATCCTTTGGAAATGTTGTCATTGCTGTCAAGCAAGGCAGCTAGAGTTATTTAAATCCCACTGAAGACATTTGGGCCTACTTTCTCCTTGAAAGGCCTCTTGTTCCCTGCCCTACCTTGTTGTCTAGTCTCCCTCAATAATTAATGCAGAAAAGTAAACATTTTTGGAGGACAATTAACATCACCTGTAGTAGGGTGCATCTTTGGAGAGAATTAATCAATCCGTGTAGGCATATTATAATCTAACTACTATAAAATCAACCTAGATATCTGGTTTAGACAGCACATAACTTTTGAATACTTAAAATTAATTTGTATCATTTTCACCCTTGAACTCAAGCACATGGTTTGGATGAAGTGTTTTTGCCCATATGATCAAAGCCAAACAAATTTTAGGGATTTTGCTGAGCCTTGAGAAGCGAAAAAAGCCATGCTCATTTGCAGGATAGCACTACAAGCTTCACTGAGAACACAGACTATACCGACAAATATTATGTGGCATAGGAAGCACTAAATAAAAATCTAAGTTGGATAAATCAGGGGAAAGTTATCGGTATCTTTTATCTCTTCTTTCATTACTGGAACTATTTTACAGTCTATGAGTTTATTCCTTGCCAAGCAAAATATGCCCAGTGGGCTTTCAAAGGGCTTGATCACTGAGACTCATTCCAGATGTAAATCTGTGGATGTCAAAAATCTCAAGGGTTGAATCTGGTTCTGGTTTAGCACAGAATGACCCTCTGAGGGCAATTCTGACCCGCAGTTTTTAAAGGAATTTGGACAAAAAGGGCCAAGAGTAAATGCATAAAAGAAATGTATTAAGGAGTGACCCTGAAGGAGTTAATTCACAGGCTACGTAAACAAGATTAAAAGTATTTTGTGAGAAGTACAGTTTGATTTCAATGTCATTCCTATTCCTTTGGAGTTTACTTCTGTCTTTATTATCTGTATTCAGATGTTGAATGGAAACCTACAAGCTGATTAATTTGGAGTTTCTGTTGAAAATTTGATGCGGAAAATATAAATGCACTGCTTGCCATTTACTTTCTTTATTCTATTGTCTACTATAGAAAGAAGTGGTAGAAAAAAAAATACATTGTATTTCACTTGTTTTTTTTTCAAAATGTCTGCGTTTTATAGCAGAGCTCTTTTACTTACTTTAGTTATTTTGAAATCTAGTAATTGGAAGCCTAAAATATATACTGTAATTATTTTCTGCAAAAATGTGAACAATTCAGGGGTTTCTTTGCCTCCTATTGTATCCACCTTCTCTTGACGCTCCTTTTAAATGGTTTCTTTCTAGGATATATTTTTCAAATGTGTCTTTGTAGATTAGGTGTTGAATGTATACTTTTGAAAATCCCATAGGGTTTAGAAAGGTGATATACACATTGTGCGTATATTTCAGAACATTTGGTGACAAATGGAAGTCGAGGCATTGGAAACCATTGTACTTAATGGGTCAACTTTTTTTAAAAATTCAGTAAGCACAAGACCGAATGTTCCATGGCATAACTATCTTTTAAAAAATCTTACTTCAGGTTTCACCGAGAATTTTTTTTTTCTTTTTTCCTGGCATTTGCTGTTAGATGCACAGTTATGGTAGAGGATACCTGCTTTGTTCACTACATTTTTAACTCCAAAGTCTGGTTTTGCTAGTGCAGCGTTAAGGTGTCATTCTTTAAACTGGTAACCAGCACTGTTTTATGAGTGAGTGCCTGACTGTCTCTACTGTGAGAAATATTCTCCTGTAGTACAAATTTAAAACCAAATTATGGTCACTATAATGAAAACAGGGAGACCTCATGGATCTATTTCGCATCAGCTCATAACAGAGACTGTTTTCATCTGTGAAACATCTGTAAATAGTGAGTTAGTAAGAACAAAATAATTGTATAACTGCTATTGTTAACTACCCTGTGTTTCTATCTTTTTGTGAGATGCAAAACACATGCATATTAAATTGACCTCTTGAACGAAGGCACAACACATGCTGTGTACTTGATCATGACCTATCACACTGGAGCATGAATTCAGGCCAGGGATGCTATCTTTTAATGAAAAAAAGGACTGAAAAAGAGAAAAGAGAACAATAACTAGCTGTGATAATAGCAGTAAATAGTGAGCTTACTCGCCAATGTAATGGTTGTAAATACCAGTGGTATCTTTGAGCTTACTCACATAATGGTTGTTCACATCCAGCAGATTTTTCTTCACAACCCTAATCAAACAATGAATAATGGTTTGAGTCTTAACAGTTTAACAACATAGCCAGGAAAACAGGTTTATCTGGGGAAAACTGAGAGAAAAGGCATGTGATATTATATGAGTAGACGTTACTAGAGAAAAAAATTCTGAGTAGCTCAGTCTATTCTTTCCATACATAATAGATTCTGTGTTATGGCTGAAATGAGGAGACTACTCCATGTCTTGTATCAATGCAAATAGCAGGAATATTTGATGTGTAATTCCAAATTATCACTGACTTTCCCTAAATGGTAAAAATCTTTCTAATGTCCATCTTTTGTAAGGGGTTAAATGAACATGGGACATGAATACTCTTTATTTTTTAAGCAAAAGACAACAGTCACTAATTTGATCTGAATGGCAATTTCCAGTGTACAAAGCTGGACAGCCTAAGTGTCAACCCCAGCAAAGTAATAGAAGAACAGATATGATACTTGACTAATAGAAAATTAAAGCCAGGTAAGGTAATTAATGATAATGAAATGCACTTTTTTGGAAAATACATACTGTCAATACTGATAATCTGATATTCTTTTATTTTACCTGTAAGATTATAAGACAATTGATAAAAAGCAATTACCAGTAAGGCATTTGTCTCCTTTCTGCATGACATTTTGATTAAGAAAGTAGAATGATACAAAGTCAGCATGACATGCATTGACTGAATTGAAGCTGACTAACCAGCAGTCAAAATATAACAGCAGTTGCCACTGAGGGGGTCGATTCCAGTTGGGTCTCACAAAGATTCGTTCTTGGTCTCATTCTGTTTAACATTATAAGTAATTGGAAAAAAACCCCGTAAAATCAGTACTGAAAAAGTTGGCAGATGGCATAAAGAATGAGACTGATAAAAAATAGATATGGTAGGTCACAGAACATGAACAAACAATGCGTGCTTTAGTATAACCAAATGAAACATCATATATATGGAAAAAGAGTATGTAGCTCAAAATTAAAGTAGATTGTATGTGGGAACCTACCACCTGCGGTGTCCAAAAAGTTAAATTAGGTTATTCTAGAAGGCTTTTATAATTGTTGGATGTGTAAAAACAGAGGGAGGCAGACTAAAAAATCCAAATAATAGAATAGATAGAATAATTGGTTTCTATTTGTTCATTACATGGGAAGACTTATAGTAAGGAGGCAAACATACTTCAGGGAGCAGAAGAGGCTGCAGAAACCTTGGAACCTTGAGAGCTCTGATATAATTTCTTTTATTCTGAGTTTTATTACAACTCTTTGTCTTCCTTTCTCTGCTTTTTTCCCCTTTTTCTCAGCTTCATCTCCTTACATTATTTTTCTATTTATCTAACCTTAAAAACTGTGGACGTTGCATGATGTTTGCTACCACTACTGTTTCCATTCTTATTTTCATTCATTCTTATATTTTGCTTCTTATTCCCATCCAAATGTCTCTGTTGACCTGTTTTCTGTCTTTGGACTGTGGCCTCCATCTATTCCATGACTGAACAACAACTAGCTCAGTTCTTAGTTACAGTTTTTGGTACTGCTGGACTACAATCCAGTTTCTAATCATGAAAGCACTGAAAGGAATTGCACTACTTCCCATTCCATTTATTCCTGAATGTGTTCAATTGCTTTTGGATTTTCACAGAAAATCTACTTTTTTTTTTTTAACTGTTTAATTCCTTTGAGAGCTACTACATATTGTAATGAAGTTTCAGGTCTCCAAAGTGAAAAAGCCTACAATATGGGAAATATTACTAACTTCTTGTATGAAGTGGCTTTCCTCTACCTTCAGATGATGTACATTCCTTGAGCTCCCGCTGTATGCTTCTATAGTCAAGAGGATGGTTGATTTAGTCCAAGCTCAACCAGTGGTAACTAGGATTTTGATGCTTCCAGCAACAGTTTTTGAATTCTATCCACAACTTAACATCTTTGAGTCTTGTCAGTCACCAGCAAGGGTGACTGTTTACTGATTCTTTACAGAGCGTTTTCTCAGTGCAAAGTAGCCCATAGCAGATTACTGCTGCTAAAAAAATTTGTATTCTCTAGTCCAATAAGGCTTTTTGGGAGCTGTCATATCCTGTGAACCCAAGTGTTTTTAAATTAACATTCAAGTTCATATGTGGCATTGATTATGACATTGGCCAACAGCCAAAACCTCCTCCACTTCTCAATATATCATTCACAATAAGTTATCTCTGGCCATGCCCCAGGAGACAGACCTGGACAGATGCTGGAAGACTGTCAAGTACTGAATTTTTGTCCTGTAGGCTTATCCATACAAGGACACCATCACTCTCTACAACTCCCTGAAAGGAGGCTGCAGTGAGGAGGGGTTCGGTCTCTCCTGCAATGCCTGCAGTGGCAAGAGGAAATGGCCTAAAGCTGAGACAGGGGAGATTCAGATTAGACAGTTTCACTGTTTGGATGGTCAGGCATTGGAATAGGTTGTGGGAGGAGGTGGTGGAGTCACCATCTCTGGAGGTGTTAAAGAGGCATCTGGGTCTGGTGTTGCGTGATAACATTTTACACTTTGGGGCTTACGGTGGTGGTGCTGGTTTGACAGTGGGACTGGATGATCTTAAAGGTCTCTTCCAACCCTGATGATTCTATGGTTTTAATTTGCCTGCGAATTTCTGTAGTTAAGCAAGATTTTTAAGGAGAGGAATTTGCCTCTCGTGTTTCCTGTCCTTCAGATAAACCATACTAGATGCTAGGTTCAGCTATATTTCTTTTACTGGTAGTATTTCTAATATACTAAACAATTTTCAGATTGTTTACAATCTGAAAATACAGATTCTTGATGTAAATTACAGCCTGTTATGCAAAGGAAATGTGTATGTTCCACCAGCAAGCTAGCAGTAAATGCATAGTATTTATGCAGCATTTTTCTTGTGTGCTTATTTCATCTCCTTTACTCAAATGATGGTGCCCTCTGTCTTTCTCACTACCGACATTTTCTCCACTAATCCAAAGTCACTTTACCTTAGAGACTGAAGGGTTAATCTTCTTTTCTGCATGGCCTTTATGTTTGCTCTAGGATTTACCAAAAGGATTTGGATGGGAGCATGGAAATGAAGTTAAAGCACAAGGACATATTGCCCAATGAGGTAATATTAAGAAGAAATACAGAATTTCTAGAACAGCTGGATTTATATTTGCCTATATTTAGATTGAGGGGTCAGAACAACACAGTTAATTTGTGATAATATTCTAACAGAAAATATATATTTAGGTGTCAGTGACTAGAAAATACCAAACCTTCTGGCTTAAAAAAAAAAAAAAAAAAAAGCATAGGAAAAAAATTACATGTTAATAAAGTGTTAAAATCAGGTAAAAAATAGAAAACAGAGGGAAGGTAAATTGAGCCTTTCTATGGAAAGATATTTTACAAACTATTTGATATTCAACAATTTGGCATCATTAGCTACCTCTGTATAGAATAGATTAACAGGGCAAAATATAAGAAGAAATCATAAGTAATCAAGGACAAGAATTACTTTTTTATGTCAAATTCAAGGTCTGATCCTGTGTTACCCTGCATCTTGCCTAGTCTTTCTCTGATGAGCAAAATCATACATCGAACAGATATAAAATGCTGTTTTACTGTGTGAAGCAATTCGTGTGCTGTGCAGGACCTTTGCACTCTTCTAAGAATGAACAAAGTATAGGGCAGAAAAAAATAGGTATAGAGACATGGAAGGGGGGACAGGGGTGCCTGCTGAAAAAGCTCCCTCATTCAGTCTGCAGTCCACAAATACTCAGCATGATTGCTATTCTATATAGCTTTGGTTTTGTTGCTTATTTGGTCATGTAGATAAAAATTATTTAAGACATCCTTTGAAAATTCTGCCTGAAATAGGTAATGTGGTGTTAAGGCCAAGAGCTACCTTGCCTCCTCAAATTTTTGACAGCTGCGCAACCCAGGAGGAATGAGAAATATTAATAGTCCCAAGGAGGACCTTGGTTGATGGGCAGTGTATGAAATATGCAGATGTTAAATAGATTACAGCAAGAAAGGTAAAATCACTTTGCTAGACAGTCAATAGTATAATCATCTTCTACTTTAGGTTGCCATGTATTTCTGCACTAAAATTAATAGATATATTAACGAAACTGGGAAAGGAACCCAGCAACTTGAACTTAGGCAAAAAGGTGAAAATTCCACAATGTTTCAAACTACTTAAGTGAGTTTGCTTTTACAGTACTTCTGATAAGCAGCATTTTGTGTCATATGATGTTTATAACCACAGATAAGCTGATTATTCTAAAATCAGTAGTGTTACTTTTTGTCAGTCATATCACTGTCTTTGTCGGTCTAAACTTTTCTACAAGTTTTTCTATAATTTTTCAGATAAAAGATATGTCCTGTTACATTATCCAGTATAGTCCTCTGAAACCGATTTTTATTATCTAATCATTACCTCTAAATTTCAGCATTAGTCACTCTATCTTATGATGTGGCTTCTATCAGTCTCCACCGATCAAGTTTTAATAACTTTTCCTCTTTTACCTGTGTTTCCTTCTGGTCTGGAATATATTAAACAACTTTCCATTTATGGAAACTTTGAGTGCAGATAGTTTTTAATAATTTTGATTTGTTGCAGGAAGCAAAAAGGCTGGAATCTCAGCAGGATTAAATACATTCAGCTTTCCATAGTTCTATGAAATTAAATGGCAGTGTGCCAGTCTATATACTCTGAACTTCTACACATAAATATGGAAACAAATTACTTTTCTTCTTGCAAAAAGTATTTGAAGCTTTTCTACATCTTATCACTTTTTTATTTTTATTTTTTTCCTGGGGAAAGTAAACTCTTCCACGTACTACTCCAAGGGTTTGCAGTTTGTGACAATGGGGAAAAAAGCAGCGCATTCCTCTTGGCAGGCAACAGAATGAAAACAAAGGCCATCTATAATTCAGAACTACAGTGTATCAAATAAAAATAAAATCATAATAAAATAATAATGATGTGATTCATGAACCAGAAACTCTGATTGTTCAAGAGATGTAGTAATAGAGTTAAGAATGTAATTCATTAATGATATGAAATAGAAGAGTTTCCCAGCAGGAGCTGAAAAATTCTCAAAGTACTTTCCTCATTAGAGTTTAATAGAAATTGAACATGAATTTGTGCATAATTAAGGTTGAATTAGCAGCAAATGTGAGACATAGCATCCATAGCACTCTCACAAATGATGAGAGTACTTTGCTTAAGAACAGCAAAGTCTAGACAAGTGAATCCCACTTTCAGGACACTCATTTACACTTTACTGCAGCATATAATGAGGTTAGTGTGGTATTCAGGGTGCTTAATAAAAGGTAAGTTCCCAATGGTCAAAGTCTTAATTAAAAAAGTGTCCTGAATAAGCTACTATTCCCCTTTTTATTGTTATGACTGTAATCAGTGAAGACATATAAATTGTTTGACACCTCGTAGGGCTGAAGATTACTTTAATTTAAGTGTTAATCAGAACTATTTTTTTATATGTAGCAAAACGGCGATACTTGCTCTTTCAAGGACACGGGATTATAAATGAGTATATAACTGAAAGCTCAGGAGTTGAGGACTGAGGGACAGCATCCACTTCTCTGCTTTGGGAAGCTTGAAGTCTGCTGCTTCTTGACTGCCCAGGCAGACGTGTTGAGTGCAGGTACTTTTTTGGGGTTTTGTTTTTCATGTAACTTTCTGCAAGTTTATCTTTGGATTCTGTTTTCACCTTCATAAGGAGATGCAACTGCTGTAATTCTGTTCTACCATTTCCCACATTGTGTAACTGTCAGGAGGACATTAATGTCATGTAATGGCAGATATTTTTCTCAGAAGAGGCTATAGGGTACTTGCTCACTCTCTCTTCCTCAGTGAACTTCATGGACTGCCCAAAGTGATATCAACCAAACTTCAATGCCATGCTCTAGCACTCAGCTGTTTCCCACCTCTTTTATCTGGACTATATTCATTGCTTGCATTAAAAATGCATGCTACATTAAAAAGAAATATCTGAGTCACAAAATATACATTCCAGGCATAAGCGTTCTAATAGATGATGGATTAATTAATTAAGCTGCTGATTAATTTCAATAAAGCAAAGAGTTTATCTCGAAAGGGATTGAATTACCAAAGCTGAAGGTGCACAAGTGACTTGCTTGAGTATTCACAGTGTTTGAAATATGAAGAACTGACAAGCATGGAATATGAAATGCGAGGATTGAACAGTTTACATACTTTGCAGATACAAAGCAAAAAGCAAGAGAGATATTCCTATTTTCTTACAGAAAACAGGGGAGATGGAGAAAGATATAAAGGTACCCTTTTTGTGGCATCAATTTATGTTAGCCCATAATGAAGACACTGCTCCGATTAAGTCTGGTATGACAGAAAATTAACGCTCGTAAGTCTGAATAAAAAGCTCACAACTAAATATTGGTGTATCTAAAGACAGTCCCTGGAACGGAGAGTACAATCCAACTGAAATAGAAATACTTTTGTTTGGTATGAGGTGCCACGGTCTCAAAATCAGTAGCCATGAGTGGTACTTCATAGAATGATTTCAGAGGTGGGAAGGAGATGTGGCTTTTTTCACTGAGAAGCAGGTACATGTAGTGTGCATCTCACTCAGAGGTACCTCAGAAATTATTCCCTTTTGTAATTTGAAACACCCTATTCACTCTTTTGAGCTGAAATAAAAGAAAATTTTATAGGCTATGCATTCATTAATCTAAGTGAATGCAAGCATAGCAGCAGAAACTAGAAATACTTTATTATTTTATTAATTATATTAATATTTATAATACTTATTAGTTATCGTTGCCTCCCATGGAAACCAAAAGGTAAATTGATTACTTTAAACTACGACTTATTACCACTGCTAGCTCTTTCTACTGATGCTCTTAGAGGTTTCTGTAAAATATAAAAAATATTTTTGTTTCAGAGACATTCTTAAACTGCCTCTGATTCATCTACAAATTTTTGTATGTTATCTATATATCCTAAATGCAAAATATGGGCTAGTAATTATAGTAAATAAAAGTAAAAACCCCTTTATTTTTATTTTTACTCTGAGGCTCTAAAATTACTGCATTTTTGCCATAATGCTGCATTTCACTTTTCTGTTGAATATTCATATGACCGTAATACTGGCAACCCTCCAAATTTCTCCTCAGAGCTTTAGATGTTTCTTATGGGTGCTGTTTCATATTTGAGATTTTCATTTTTTATTAAAAGAGTACTATATATCTAGGATTATAATTATGGTAATATACCAAATTTCTATTTTTAAAATAAAAGCAAAATAACCGCTTTCACAAAAATTATTATAGCAGGTTTTAGCATTTCTCTTCATCAACACTTAAAATGTTTTTCTTCTCAAGCTACAATATAGTAATTATGCTTCTGAGACTTTTTTCATTACTATTATGCTAAGGTACCATTAAAGCAGAGATTTAAGAATAATTTCATCTAATCATCGCCAACCTTTTTTCCAGCAAAACAATAAATGAAAGGAACAAGAACAGAATAGTTAAAATGATCATTTCAGCTTAGTTAGTATAAATGTTTAAGCAAAGACAAACATATTAGGGTGGAAGTTTTTTTAAAACCGTACCACAGCCTTTTTAAAAAGGAGATTAATATAATGTATCAGTATATTTTCGCTGAAAAATATCATGTTCACAAAGGTAAATCTTGTATCTTAGGCTGCTTGTTGTTCTGCATCTATTCTTGGAAATGCCAGAAAGAGCTCCCTTCCCATCCCCCTCTCCCATCCATTTTTTTGATCAAGACCAAAAAAATAATGTTTGAGGTAAATTTGTTCTTCCTACAGAGAGCAAGCATTATATATAAACAAATCACAAATAGTACCCATACAGCAGCAGTTTGCCCCTTGTAATACTGGCCATCTCTTGTCATTTTTGTTTTTATTTATTCCTTGCATTCACTGCCAGTGATTTAGCATTTAATGGGATAAAAAGGTGAAAGAAGGAGGAGGGCAAGAATGAAAAGCATGATAGGATTTGTGTGTCTGGTTTGTGAACCATCTCTCCTAATGCTGTCACTGTCTCTTCTGATTGAATCCTTTTCCTACCTTTTTTAAGACATTAATTAATGCAAGTCATTAATGTAAAACACTACATCTGAGAAACAGAATGGGTTTGGAAAACTGCAGAAGTGCATTGATCAGAACATGAAAAAAACCAGATTACATAAAGGCTTAATCAGTCCCTGACATCACGTCCAACCACAGCAGAAAATGAATACTAATAGGAAAACAACCACCAACAAGAGAGTGTTACAGAGTTCTTACACTAGTGTTACTTCAGGTTACAGACATAGGAAATTTGGCCATTATCTATTAGTCAGTCTCATGTGCAGTTTATGACAGTGTGTTTTATGGCTTTAGATGAACTGTTAGAAGGGAGATTTTTTTTAACACACGATGAAGATTATGGAAATTGTGCTGAAATATCAACTGCTTAATAGAAATGTTGGATATGTCACTTCTTGGAAGGAACAGAGAGAAAGTTCAGTGAGATAAAGGTACGTAAACCCCTTAAAGTTTTTATTCTAAACATAATAGACCTATGGTCTGCACAGTACTTCTGAAAAGACGTGGAAGACAAAGGAGCCTTGATCTGTGCTTCAGCTAAGTGCTGGGGTTTAGGGTGTGAGCTAACACACTTGCAACAAACAGCATCACAACAAACAGCTGTGATGTCCTGGCCAGCACTGCCCACTATTCCTTTCTGGCAAAATTTGGGTTACTCAGCCACATGTGAAATAAGTTGGTAGGCCAGTCTGAAAAAAGCTGCACTCTTGCCCATTCTATACCTCACCCAGAATTAAAAAATGGCTTCTGCATTCGTCTCGTCTAGGTTGGTATTTTTCACGAGCCCTAAACTAATTTACAAGAATGCTAGCTATATAAGCAAACTTTTCTGAAAATATTTTTTTTTCTTGGAATAAATCTATATTTTGTTGGCACTGCAACCTGAGGTAATATTGTATACATCAGCATTTTTAATGTATGCTAGTCTGCTCATAAAACCATTGCTGCCTGAGCTTACTGTCACAGTTTAATTCCCCAGTGACTGTAACAAAAGAAAATTTGATATAAGCCTTTTTCAAAATTATATTTTGGAAATAACCAATACCATTTACAATCCAATAGAAATGCAACTGTTTAATATATCACTACATTCTGCTCTGCTCCAGTCTCTCTGCCTGCATATAATATCCCAAGCATTTATGACTCTACTTATGCTAAGCACATACAGCTAAATCAGATTCCTGACTTTTTTCTCCACTTCTATGGCTTGAAATGAGATCCAGATGTTATTAAACTCTTACATTTTGTTGTCTATCCTATAAAAATATAATGTTTTCATTTGATGTCAAAGATTCAAGACCCATTCAAAATTCTGGTCTTTTTTATCAGTCCAATAAGATGACATATTTGTTTTCAGAGTCATCTGCCTTCTAGGTGCCACCCTTAACACTGATTTAAGCACAGATATAATTTCTGAAATACAGATGAATGAAAAAGAAGAATCTGACCTTGCTCTCTCCACCTCCTCACTAAACTTGTTATTACTGGCTCAGTTCTTTATGGACATTTTCCATGTATTCTCTGACTAGGGGAGAGAGAATACAATTCTTACACTGCTAAGGTGTTTAAAATGCTTTCTACTTAAGTCTGAAACTCTACTCATAAACAAACAGCACTTTTTGTCCTTGATTGAAATACTTGCACAGTCTCCCTCTTTGAGAAATATTTGATAAAATTTTTCTCCCCAATAGGAACCAGCTCACTAAATGGAAAATATACTGTAAAACATAGATTTTCATCTGACTAGAACCAAGAAAGCACCAGAGATCAGACTGTATGAGCCAATGTCAGACTGCTTAAAATGTGGATGTTAAATTTCAGCCAGACACTAGGAACAGGATTCAGGATAATCACAGAATTGAGAGAATGATGTTCAACTTCTAGAAAATGATAGAGAGATGGAAATACAGCTCCTTTCTTGGAGCTCTAACCAAAGGCAGCAACGAGGAATAGTTGTGAGACCGGGATTCAGTCAGAAATCTCTGGTGCTCTGGGTGATGGGGTAGGACACTAGTGACACAATGGTTACAACCTTTCAGGAGGGTTAGGACTTCAATCCTTTTGTGTCTGAGTCGTTCCTCACCTCTGCAGCCAGGAGTATGAGTTTACAGAATGCCAGATGGGGAGAATAAGACCCCACTGGGACAGTCCTGGATTCTTCTTCTTGCTTTTAGGATTCTTAAGGTTTTTGTCCTATAGCTCTTCAATGAAAACTGTATCAATATGAAAGTAGCTGTGATCAGTCAAGTCTGTGCATGCCTTTTGCCTTCCAAAATCATGTGTTATTACAGAAAAAAATAAGCTTTTAGTTAAGCAGCAAAGAATAAATAATCAAACAACAATTATTTCCCTGTAAGATAGAAATTGTAGCGTAGATAATGTTTAGATGATGAATAAACTGAAGACCTTTTTCCACATGAACAATTAATTTTATCCCAAGAGGGGAATATGATTGATTCAACACAATTAGCTCCATCTTAACAATGTGCTTAAATACCTATTTAAATTTTAACTACATATTAAATGTTATATCCTTTAGGAATATTTCAGTTTCAGACTGTGGTTAAAAATAGTCTTTTTAAAATCCCTTCAAAATGGGCATAGCACAAAAACTACAGAGGTCAGTAAAAATCTAGAAAAATGGGACTGTGGGGTTAGGGAATGGAAATAATTCAAACAACCTGCTGGGCATTCAGAATAGTCCCCTTGCTGTTCCCATATTACTCCTTTGTGAAGTGACCCATTTTAAAAGCAATTAAGTTATCTTCCTGTTACTCTGGCAAAGAATCTTCCAATTTATAACTAAATTTGCTCATAACAGCTTTATACCCCCTTCTTCTTGTGTCAATACTTGTCATTTGCCTTGACAGGCTTTCCCCCACCCCACTATTGGTCTCACTTTAATTTATTTTTGGATGGTTATCCTCCATAACCTGCATTTTCTTGACTGAAACAAGTCAAGTTTTACCCTTCCCTATTAAAAGATATGCTCCATTTATTAGCCAACACAGAAGCAAATATTTTTCAATATTTACTCTTTGTGACCCCCACCAGAAAAATTCACAAACTGTAGAGGAAGTTCATGGAAATATCCAAGCTGTTCCTCACGTTCACAGTCTCTGAGAGCTAGCAGATCACTGCAATGTTCAGAACAGGGGGTATCTCAGAAGCAAAGTGGTACCATGAAAAGAATGCATACCATTGGCTTTATTTAATAGTCAAGGACAGCTTTCATGGATCTTCATTGTTGCAAGCAGAAATTACATTCTTGTTTCCAAAACTAATTGTCATCCTGCCCCCATCCCCCTTGAATACATATTTCAAAGAAATTGCTTCTGGTTTCTAGCCAACAGAATGGATTTTACAATTCATGAAAAAAGAATGACATTGAATTTAACCTCCTAAATGTAATCCTCTTACGTCATGCTGGCTTGTAATACAGCCATCTTGATTTTAACAGCAGCTGTTTTCTCAGATTTACAGCTCAATTTTCACAAATACATGAAATACTTATCATAGGTCTCAAATGACATGTGTTCAGGAATGTTACAATAATCAATAAAGGCATTTTTATAGTGTCACTAAACATTTAATCAAGCTTTCAAGAGTCTTGTGCCGTTATGGTTTTCTCCTTCTGGCATTAACTGTATTAGATGGTCTGTAGAATCTGATTATTTGTCCTTTGTGGAACATTCACTTTTACTAATTGTCAGACAAAAGATATATCCTGCAAAGAGTGTTTATAGAGACAGATACAGCGTTAACTATACATTGGGAATGGCTGTCTATCTGCTACAGATTTAGGGGAAATATAAGTTTCAGAAGACCTTAGCATGTTTAAGGCTAAAAATTAATGAGAGTTTTCACTCCTGACTTCCACAGTGTAAACTATTTTCTAGAGAATACTGGAACCTTAGATGTCGCAAATCTTGTGAGAGATTCTTAGGTACTCTTCAATAATACCCACCATTCCATGTGAGAATGGAAAACATCTTGAAACAGAGTAAAGAAAGTTTATGCGAGAGTGATAGGAAAAAGCAGGACTAACTCCAACCCGGATCCAAAACGTCTTCCCTCAGCTCTGCTTTTATCAATTACTGCTCTTACTGTCTACCTAGTTTTGACTATTTCTCTTGAGCTGTGCTTTGCATCTGGTTTTACACAATGTAGATTTGACCCCGTACAATGACCAGCATATAAAGAATATTTCTTGTCTGCCAAAGAATTGAACTTCCAATTTTTCTTTCTTTTTTATTGTTAAAATCCAGATGCACTCCCTTGCCTTAGTTCGAATTGCACGTGCTAAATATTGCATGCCTAGTATGGTGTCATTTGATTATTCTATTTAGCTGTTACTGTTGTTTGTGTTTCTATACTTTTATAAGTTTTATCTGTGCTGTTTCTCCAATCTTGACATCTTGATTTTATTAGTTGAGTTAAACTGGTTTTTAACTCACATTTAAGGGTTTATAATAAATGTTTAAAATCATATGGTAGATACAGCTAAGTGAAAAAAGTGTGTAACATAATTGTACACATGGACAATTATGTACACATATATTTGATCTAATATATCAAACAATTCGGGAAAATTGTTTCTCCTTAGAGTACAGTATGTTTTGCTGTAACAAGAAGCATCACATTCCTAAATTAAACACAGAAATGTCACCAAGTGCTTTTCTGTGTTCCTTGTCTTGAAAAACTTTACTTAGAGCTAAAATGCCTCTGGGACCCACAAAATTCTCTCTGAATACCATGAGCAACCCTTTATCTAGGGATGCCAGTGAAAAACTATAATGACTTTTTAGAAGAATAGTTCAATCAAATTAATAGCTGGCTGAGGCTCAAACTTCTATGGCTTGAGTACAAGCTTTTTGTGGATCTTAAAAATAAATGTCTTTTCTTCAAAAAAGGTTGCTGACATACATGTCTATATCCCATCCAAACGACTGTAAAAATCTGATCCGATAAAAAATAAATTGCTAGCCATCCTTCTATAATAAGGTTATAGTAATACTCCTAATACCTACCATATTTAGTCATAGATAGCTGTATTTGAAATCCATATATGTACAGGATTAGACAAAAACAATTCTACTGAGTTGCTGAATTTTGTAATATTGCTTAGATTAAGGAGGCATTTTTACCTGTCACATTAAAGCAGAAAAACTCATATACCTGAAGAACATACAACAGGCTAGAAGCGTAGGATTTATGTAAGGAACTTGTACAAGAGAGAGTGTGAAAACAGAACCAGATGTTTGTGTTACTGAACCTTCTCAGAAGTCCTTTAGGGAGCATTAGGGAGCATTCTGCAAAAAACTGAGGTCTTAGTGTTTTCATATTCCAGAATGATGATGCAGTTTTAAAGCCTTATATATACCTGATATCCAATAGCACAGCTCTTTCCTGTTTTTACAGTTTGTAACCTTAGTAACCCTACTATTGTATAAACAACAGTGTGAATCAGAACTGCCAGAGTCTAGAACTGAAACAGAACTTAGTCTGTGGAAACATGAAAGGCCACATACAGTGTCTTCTGTCTTCTCCATATCAATCAACCCAAATGAAAATAATTTGTATAAAATTATTGCACAAACAGAATAAAGCTAATTATGTGGCACTCTTCCTAATTTTCAGACTGAGAGGACTAACAAAACTAACTAAGAATTCTAAAAGTTCTGTACTTATGTGTCAGAAATATTACCCCAGAACTGTAGCCTCGGTGACTGGTGAAAAGAGGTATAATAAGTCCTACAGAGCCTTTTAATTTTTTTTTTAATCAGAAGAATTTGAAAGTTTTTTATTAAGGAGACAAGTTGGAATTTAATGAAATTATACACTAGTAATAGTTTTGAAAGAAAGGCTAAGTGTAACGGAAGAAGAGATATAATCCATGGTCAGTTTTTAATGTAATAAAAGCAATTGGTTTCTCAGACTTGAAAGAAATAGCATGTTTTGTGCTCAGTAATGCTTATTCTGGCAGTTGCTCCTGGCTATGTATCTCATATAATTTTGAAAGGTACAAAGACATGAAAAACTTCTCACATGAAACAGAACTCATGGATATTAAGGTGACAGAGGGTGAAGTGAAGAGTGTAGGCTTTGAAGAAAGCAAGGCAATTTTCAAAGCAACTAACTTTATCTTCTTTTTCTAGAGTTACTGTGTCAAAGATACTTAGCTCAGCTGTCATTTCTTCCTTACTAAAGCCATATGTTTCACAACTTAAATCGTCAGATCCATCTGTGTTATTGGTGGTGAATAGCAGTGGTTAAATGCATACTCTGCATACAGATCATTCTGTTGCACCCAGATTCAATTTTCATTTAAAAGAACCAGCAACTAAATCTGCCAGCTACAAGTCATAGACATTTTCAGGTTTCTGACTAGGAATGGAGAAGAACAAGATCTCTTTTATTTTTGCCTACATAATTTGTTCAAAGACATCACGGGGGAAAAAAAAAAGAAGTGTGATCTTTTTCATGTAATTTCTTTAATATTTTCAAATTGAAAATAAATCTTTTTCCACATTTACAATGGCTTTAGAAGACCACACAGCTAGCATACATATATCACTCTATTCCATCATGCACCATGAGCTTTTTTCTATTGTAAAAATTAAGTTTTAAATACCAGTAGGTACTAAACTTTCAGTAATATCCACTGTCCTATATCACCACTTGAGACACATTCAGTAAGATATTTCAGCTAATAAAGTATTTTATTTGATAAGATATGTTACGTGGGTTACATTTTGCAGAAGTTGAGTCTTTCGACTTAGGAAGTAGAGGGAAAGAAAGTGAAATTATTGCAGTGACAGCATGGTTTAAGGTGAGGTATCATTTTCCAGGAATAATGCTTTCTCTCACTTTCAAACAGGTCTAACAGCACCATTAAAGTCTTCGAGTTGCATCTTCCTTTTAAAAATGCCACCCGTGCATAACTAGAAGCCTCATCAATATTAGAATGTTTCTGTTTCTGGCATTATCCATTATATTGCAAAAGGTAGGGACTCTCATTCCACCATCCCAGTCAGCTCATTGTGGATTTCTTTTGAACAAAATAATCCCCACCCATATCTCATAACGTCTTTCTGAAATGACAGCATTTGAAGAGCCAGAAGAGATGATATTTGAAAGCTGTCTTCTTTCCTTTAGAGGATGACTGATTGCACCTTCAGAGAGTGTGTGTAACCTACCAGAGCTTTCCTAGCTAACATGTAGGAGGGGGAGAGTTCAGAGAGGTAAAATCTCTCTCCAGTTGCATGGTAAGGGTGACTTGCATCCCCGTGGCTGCCCTTCAATCTTCTGAGGTAAAACACAGTCTGTCAGTGACCTGTGGGATGAGTGGCAGGAGCAAAAATCTTTGAAACAACGCCTTTCTTCATTACCTGGATACTTTTCTTTCCCACATCATCCTAAATATAACTTAGAGCCAGTACAGGAAATAGTTCTGTTTTCATGCAAACACAGACCTCTGTTGAGAGAGAAGAATTTTAGAGTTCTGACCCAGCCCAAGAGCATGAGCCATACTCATGGTAATTTAAAAAAACATGTATTTATTCTCCTTTTTAAAAAAAATTTAGCTTTTTTTTTCTGAATAATACAAGCATGGATACTTCCATACAGGATATGGATTCCCTGTGTCCACCAGCACCAGATTTACTATCATCAGTTTATCCATATGCAAGAGATAGTGAGAAAGAGGTGCAGGAAACCCTATCCGAGGTCTCCGTCTCTGGGCTTGAAAGCTGCGTGTAGGCTCGTGCCCCACCCTGGTGCCTGGTCCCAGCCCTGCAGGGCTCATCCCAGCTCTCCCAGCTCCATGTCCAAGCCTAGTGCCCAATGACAACTGTGGCTGACCCCATTCCCTGTCAGCAGCCCTGCTCTGCTCACTCTGGCTGGACACGGGGCCAGGTCCTACTGGGGAATAGTGCCTGTGTCCCAGCGCCATCTGCTGCTCCCAGCCCACTGCCCTTGTGGGGGAACCTGCTCACTATATTCACTGGAATATAGTATCCTCAATAGCTCTGAAATGTCCCATTTGAGATGGTTACATAAACTCATTCTCACCCTCATAATATGGAGAACATCTGCCTGGGTGCCAAAACAAAACAGTAGATCTCACCTCAAACACCATAATGTACAGAAAAGGAAAATATTGGTTCATTTTGGTCTTTTATAGATAGGCTGCGCTCCACACTTGTATGTATACATAATACATGCAAACCATTCAAATATCCACTTCCTCTGCTCCTCAAGTGCACTGCAAACCGTCCACCAATCTGCTAGAAGATTAGAATACCATTTCTCCTGAAATCATATTCAGAGAGATCCTGAAGTTATCATCTCTGCCTCTTTGCACACATGTAGGTCTAGTTATCTAGTTATCTCTTCTTTTCTTTTTTCCCCTGAAGAACTGGAGATGGATTTCATGACTAAGAGTAGACGTCATTAATAGAGCAGGACAGGGATTTAAACAGTATTTCAGCTCTTTTTCTTTTTTGACAACACTGTTTGAGTTGTGTCAAATAAAGTCTATTTAATAAAGTCTAGCTGCATATGCATTAACTTTGTCCTAGTGGTAATTTTAATTATGATTGAGGTACTATAAAGAAGCTGATAACTTTCTAAATATGTTGCTGAAGGATTGCATCAAAGCTAATTATTCTCCTCCAACGCAGCATTTGATAAGGATCTTGATCTTTTCTTTTCCTTAGATGTGCTTAATTTTTTCTCCTTTGTCAAGTATTTTGAGCTACCTCTTTCCCATGATAAATGGGAATCCTTTCAAAAAGCAGCTAGGGACAGACTGCATACTGTCTGCATGGGTAGGAAGGTTTGAAAAGGATTCCTCCTTTCAAGTGTCCATTCCCACTACTCTGTTGCTTGCATTGCCAAGGTTATTAATGATAGGGACTGTTCCTACACAAGAGCTGAGAAAATTCTGACTCTCAAAGAACTCTCTTCTGAGAGATCAAAACCAGTTGTGCTTGTGATGGTTTTGTGTCTGAAGTATCTGATTCACTGAGTTGCTCATACCGTATTCCCAGTTGTATCAAATTATAGTGAAAAAAACCCCACCTTTGATTAGTTTCCGTGACATTAGTATAGGCTGCTTTAAAACAGCATCCTGTTGTTTTTATTAGGTTCTCTGTTTATTAGAAAGTTTCCTAAAATATAACCAGGTAAATCTAGTGAATTCTAAGTATGGCCAAAAATCATTAGGAGCAAATCCAGAAACTCTCCACCACTTTCCATTTATACAGACAAAATGAAAAGTTACTTTTTATCTCTCAATCTTACTACACTCCTACTTCCCCTGCTTTGATGTCAAGGTTCAATTTTTCTTTTCCAACAAAGATGACAAGCTAATCATATCAAGAAAAATTAATGGACACATTTTCAGAAGTGGTAACTAATTTGGTCTGATCAATTCCTGGCACTTAACAGTTTCAGTCTTGATTTTCCAAGGAACTGGGAACACATTTCAACTCTGGGTGATAACTGAGGAGGAAAGGCACAGAATATCAGTAGACCAGTCAGTCTGTGTGTTCACACAAAGACATTTAGTACAGGTAAGTAGTATGGTACAGAGAAGTTTTAACCCTACTCAAAGGCTGAACCTAGAATTCCAAATTGCCTTTCTCTACTCAGTAGCTCTGCTTTGAAGCCATACTGGACTCCATGGAATGCCTTGTGTGTTCGGGAATCACAGTTAGCTGAGCTAAGATTTCAGACTTTCAGTTAGAGAACATGTCTAATAATAGAAATATTGAGAAATATTGAGGGTATATTTCTATTCATTAAGCCAGGCAGCAGGATGACTTTCTAACAATTAGGAAAGATAGTATGCTTACTGAAGTCATACCCCTGCTCCAGATCTGTCAGGAATGATCTATCTCCACTACCTGAAATGTCACTCCAGAGGGTGTTATGTCTTTAAAGTTGTGCTCCTAAACCAAAGTTTTCAGCATTTCAATGACTCCTTTTCTCATTTTATTTCATTTGCTTTTACCTCCTTCTTTCCTTTCTGCCTGAATTAAGAAACATATTTTTAGCTCATCAAGCAACAAAAATAGTTATGCTGGAAATAACACATTTTACAGCAACTTTTGAATTTGCTAGAAATTAGTCCCAGGCAGGACAGCTCATTTCTGCTTACCACAGAAATGAGGAAAAGTTTCAGAATGCTGCTGACTGTGGACAACATTAAATGTTTGTTCAAAGTACAAAAGGAAAAACTGATGTGAAAAAGTTAAAATGAAGCACTAGATAATCTGTCCAAAATTAATTAAGCCCATTTTACTGACTGATATCTATGGTACAATGGGCAAACCCCAGATGTCACAGTAGAGGTTTCTCACCAACCTATCTGTAAAGTGTTTCCAGGGGTTCTGAACACATTGTTCACCTGGGGGCACTTCTGCCTCTGCACTGCACAGCATGCAGCCAACCCCAACCAACAGCACTTCTTCCAGTGTGTGATGAGCATGCTCAGTGGGATGGATAAACTGCCTGAATGCTAATTTGGGCTAACAGGTTCGGATTGTGATGACTTCATGAACCAGTTCCTAAAGAAGGGTTTCCTGAAAAGAATAATATGTGCAATGCATTTGTTAGAGTTGTGCACTTAACACACAGTACCTTATATTTGAAACTTCGGTGTTTTAAATGTATAGTTTTGGTTTTTTGGTCGGTTGGGTTTTTTTGTTTTAGAGAGTACAGTATGGAACTTATGGGTAATTGTATTGTAAATACATGTTTTACTGTTTGCTGTGTCAACCCAAATTTCAATGAACTACAACTGGAAACTCTCATAAGTGAATCTCTCAGTGGTGCCCACTCTGAAAGTGTGGTGGGTTGACCTTTGTTTGCCAGGTGCCCACCAAATCTGCTCTGTCACTCCTCTTGTCAGCTGGACAGGGGACAGAAATTATAATGGAGGGCTTGTGGGTTGAGATAAGGACAGGGAGAGATCACTCAGCAATTACTGTCACGGGCAAAGCAGACTTAGCTTAAGGAAATTAATTGAATTTATTACAAATCAAATCAGAGTAGGATAATTAGAAATAAAACTAAATTTTAAAAACACCTTCCCCCCATCTCTCTTTTCCTCCTGGGCTTTACTCCTGAATTCTCTAACTCTTCTTCCTGCAGCAACTGAGGGGAACAGGGAATGGGAGCTGCAGTCAGCTCATCACACATTGTTTCTGCTGCTCCTGCCCCTCAGAGCACGGACCGCTAGCATTCTTCCCAGCGTGGAGTCCATCCCATGGAAGACAGCTCTCCATGAACTTCTCCAATGTGAGTTCTTTTTGAAAACTTGTCGTTTCTGTCTTACTGTCTCAGCTTAGTTTAGCTGTTGTCAAACCAGCATTTCAATATTTAAGTAATGTAGTTTTACACATTATCATGCTAAGTTTATCATCTGCACCTCATTTTAGAACTGAAAAATCTCTTTTCCTGCCAATAGACATCAGAAATAATTATACAGGTAGGACATTTTAGAATGAACAGCCTTTGGGATGAACACCAAATAAACACAAAGTATATAGTTATATTTGCTGGAAAAATTGATGTGGATATTGTGCCTAACTGGAAAAATTAACGGACCTTTTTGGCAATAAAGCAAAAGATATCTCATTAGAAGCTGATAACTACCAGTGAAGGTGCTAGACAGTTGAATGTTTCAATGTAGTAGTACATGTCTAGTGACAGAGTTTTAACACATTTAATATTATTTAATATTGTCTATTATAATTTCTGATGTTATCAACCTCCATGTAGAGCTAATGGAACTTGCAATTTGCAGTACTATAATTTAAGCATCTTATAACACTAAAGTGATAAATCTCATCCCTGTTTCACATGTCATTACCATTATATAAGCTAAATATAGGGAAGTTTGGAGAGGGAAGGTTGTCTTTTAAGGAGGGGTAGCTATTTGCATTGTTGCCTCATGACAACACTGCCTCTGTAGGGAGAATTTACCTCTGCATAGCAGTTACAGATAAATTGGGTGGAAAACTCATTCTATCTTTACATTGACCACCTTGCTTAGTTTTAATCTTTAACCCCTCCTTGGTGGGATTAGCGCCTGGAATTTTTCTTGGTCTCCAGCATACTCCATGGCATGGTTATGGACAACTTTCTTTAAAATTGGACTTTACAGTCTTGCTGTTCCCCCCTCAAAGCCAGTTCTTATTTCCCATTTTAAAATGTCACAGTCTGGGAGTTTGTTTAAGAGTATTAGATAATTTTTCATACTCATAAGGAATTTCTATTGTTCTAAAATTTTGAATGTAAATCCCAGTGTCTTACAAAGGAAGTGAAGGAAGGTTCTTTGTCCTTCAGACATCTCAGCCTCACAAGACACTTTTGTTTGAAAGGGTGGTGACCTTCTATTGATAGACACATTGATAACATTTATGGACAGATTACATATTATCCCAGCTTTATGTGTTTAATGTAAAAGTTATCATGCTCTGGTGACCTAGATGTCCAGATAGCCATTCTTAGTCAGCCACCAGACTCCAGGAACACTTTGCTCAAGGGCACAAGGAAATAGAAAGTATGAGTCTTCCAGATGAGAATTCATATGCAGAAGGGTGCTGGGGAAAATTGTGAACACGATACCTAAATGACTAGTAATAATCTAGATTAATCTCATTTTGGATGAAAGACAGAGTTAAGTAAAGAAGAAACATATCTGTAGTCTTAAACTGCTACTATTAGCTCAAACATTTGTCTAATTTATTGTATGGGTGAACATGCTTATTTCATATCATCTCTGCTTGGTGTAATAGAAATCTAATTTTTAAAATAATATAATTAGAAATTGTGTCTCTGAACATCTTAAAAGGCTGTTTACCCAATTTTCATGAATATGAAATTCTGTCAGCATTGAGCTTTGTTTAATAAAATTGTTTTAATTTTATTTGAAGAAACTGCATGGTGTTTCATTATTTCCTCAAAGTTATGATACACTTAGAGCTTTCATAGTGGGAGTGTCAGCATCTTGACCTCTCCCAAAAAAGGACACTGTGATGGCATTTCATCTCTGACCTTCCCATTTCAAATTTGAAATCCAAACTGGGAAACAGGGAGAGGTTCCTTATGTGGCAATTCAGATTTTAGTTGAAGTTTCTTGTCACTGACTACAAATATTGCTGATCATTCACGTGCCAGGTGCTGCAGTACTGCAGTACTTCCACTCAGGAAATGGAAGTAACTTGAACTAAAGGGCACTTAGTACATTTTTTGTATCAATCAATTGTGTCAGTTTCTGTACTCTAAATTGAGGATAATCATATGTTACCTCAAAATAATTAATTAATAAATTAATAATAGCAATATACTACTTGAGAACGTATTTCCAATAATATTGTCATCTTTATTCCCCCCACTGACTTAGGTGGCTCTTTTTCTGGACCTATAACCTAACTGGGCTATTTTAGCAAAGTTTTACAATAGACAAAGATCCAGTTTTAGCTCTCTAGCACAATAGCTGAAAACTGACATCCAAGGTATTTTGAAGGGGCTTGTGTTGTTAAACATTCAATTCAGATAATTTTTTTAATGAGAGCAGATGCAGAAGATGTTTTTCTTCATGTAGCTATCACTTAGTTTAGAACTCCTGATCAATCACTATCTCAGGATTATTACTGTTTGCTTTCCTTGTTTAAGCAGGGGTTTTGGAGTGTATGAATTACTATGGTTACAGACTGCATGGTGAAGAACAATAGATTGTCCTTGACAGCAAAAATATTTAATAATTTCTGATGTTCTGCCACTTTTACAGACCAGATAAATACAAAGAAATTCTGAAAAATATCAGTAAGATTATAAGGTATTGGAAGGGTTAAAATATTCTTGAAGCTATGAAACCTCTTAGCAGATGTGAAAATAAAGCCTAGATCTTTTTTCCTAACTCTATTTTACGAAGGACTTTTTGTTTAAAAAATAATTGCTTCCAATATAGATTTATTTTTGCAAGAGATTTAGAAAACAAAGGTAAACTTGTGTGACCTTTCCCCAGAGTTTTGAAAATAGCAGTTTATCAATGAAATTATTCAATATTACTGAATGTGATTTCTGCCAACCACGACAATGTATTAACAAAGCCCTGCTCATATGGCATATCACAAAAATAAATGAAACACTTATTGATCCATTCTTACGAGTTCAAAAGAAGTTATATGAAAACAGGCTCATTTTATTGATGCATCTGTTTCACTAACAACTTTTACACATTTTAAAAAAACTCATGCTACACAATTCTACAAGAGACCTTACGATTCGAAACATCATTAAAGCATCAATCTTGGACTATGAATGAAGGAGGAAGAGCATTTAAAGTATATATTTATAACATTCACAGTATATAGTTAGATGGTCTCTTTTCACATTTGATTTCTCTATTCTACATTTGGTCACTCTAAGTAGACTTACTCTTATTAATGATCGCCTTTCTTTGATTTACGTTTATATTAGATTAGTTTATCAAAAAATTGCAAATTCTGTGGGATTTCTTCTGTTCTGTGATCTTCCAGATCTTCCTTGAGACTGTTCTTTCAAAGACTGGTTTAATTTCTGAAGAGTTTCCCTCACCCTAGGAGACTACATGCTTTAACATGTAAGCAAATAGATTTGTCAAGTGTTCTTATCATTGATTTTGGCAATAAAACCAGCAAACCCAAACAGATTGATCACACATATATATATATATATATATATATATATATATAAAAATTATTTTTTGTATGTCTGTCTGTATATAATATTAGTCTCACCATAACATAAAATTAACTCGCAAGTAGAAGAATTGTGGGAAATTACCTTATATCTGACAATAATAATATAACTACCCAATGTGAACAGAATAGGGCAGAATCCCAGCAATCACAGTAGGCAGGGGGTAGCTGATAGGTAGGAGCTGCCTTTTCTGGCTGGCTGCATTATTATCCCTGAGTTCACAACTGAGAAAATGGCCTCTGCTACCCAGCCTGACGCTGCAAACTAGAGAAAGCTAGATCTCGGTAAGGATCTGTTCTGCTCATAATAGCCTCAGAAAAGATGGGGTCAGTCCACACAGCATGGACACAAAGTTTTCAGGTGACCTTTTCTTTCTCTTTTCCTCTTAACTATTACTTAATATTATACCAGTCTGCACATCTCAATACTGACTTCAGATGAATTGTTGTGTGGGAGCACATCTGGGATGAGTCTAGGCTACCCTGAGAAAGGTTATGAAGTCCTTCATCAGTTCAGCAGTTCAGGACTAGCCACCTGAACCATCTTTGCAAAGAGTGGACCAGCTGAGATGGGAGAGGGATGATTATACAATAGAAGATTGCTTTAAAACCTTAATAAATTTGGAAGTGTGTGCTCTAGCCCAGCAATTTATTTTTATTTGCTATTATAATGGAAGTCTAACAATAATGATAAAATCTCAATTGTTTATGTAATAGTGTCTGGGGGTTTACAAGAAGTATCCTGCGTGCTAGATAGGTAACATGAAACTAAGTATATATCAAGTAAATTCACAGTCCAAGCTGCAATCCAAATCAGTGTTCTGGGAAGTAAATTTGGGCTAAATATATAAACTCTTTTCATTGTTGTTTCACAAACACAAATGATGATGGACATTTTTCTGAGATGACCTGAAGTTAATTCCTTTATAATTGCTATTAAATTAAACAACACACTGAAAAGCCACCCAAATAATTTCTGCTTGAGAAAATATGTTATTTGACCAAATATGAAACTTTTCATTCTGTTTTCTGACCCTGTATTTTAATTAAATCAAAACAAATTGTGGAATGGAATTCATCTTCAAAGAAGAAATTGAAACATTTTTATTTGAAATGGTAGAATAAAGCATTTTGACGTTTTTATTATCCCCTGGTCATTTTCTTTTTTCAGCCAAAGGATGCTCTCAAATTTTATAAATGGTTTGTTACATTTTTCTAAAAGGTTTTTTTTTTTTTTTTTGCAAGCTTTAGTCACTTATGTCAGTAAGCTGTATATTGAACACAGATTAAATGAAGAAGAATATCTTTATCCCCCCACTGAATGAGAGGAAATGCAGCTTACATACAGTCACTTTCAGATATGAAACTCAAGTAGCCATGTGTCTTTCAGCTCTACCTGGCAACTTCACTGCAAATAATAATTGCAAGTAAGAGATTGAAATGTGATTCAAATGCACCATAAAATTTCAGAATCCAAAAGAGATTTCACTTTCCCAGGAGTATCACCTAGAAACACAATGCTTTTGAGGGGCAACATCCCAAAATGTTCAGTGGGTGAGTTCAGCAATACTGCAGAAAGCAGTGAAGGCAAGGATGGCTGAATGTTGCAGGAAATAATGATGATCAAGCGGAGAAAGCAAAAATGTGGAACCTTGCAGTGCCACATAGAAATAGCGGTGAAGGAGACCCAACTGCCGTAAGAGTGATGTGCTCTGGGGCATTTGGATGTCATGACGAGTTCCAGAGAGAGGTTTGCAGAAAACCAGAAGAGTTTCTTTGACATTGTGTTAGCAGACCTTGCAGACATAAACTCCGTGAAAAGTAATGCACATCACAAGTTGGATTTTAGGTACAAATGTTGAATCATAATTGTTTGGGGATGTACACATCAGAGATACATTATGTATGAGAGGTAAACCAGTGGATCTCAAGACAAGCAGCTTTTGTCTGTGCTGGCAAAAGCTTTTATGTTATTATCTGTAAATTTTAATCTTTTTCACTGAGACATAACAACAGCTAAATGCAAAGTTTTCTTCTGCATCTGATGGAAAGGAGTGAAATACGAATGCAATGATGCAGAACTTGGTTTTAAACATGAGGGGTTTTTTTTCTGACTCATCCCAAAATTATTTGAGCATAATATGCAAGTGTTCTGTTGTGTTCTGGTAGAACTGAGGCCACCAAATACCAATCACCAAATACTAATACATGATACAACATTTTGAAAGATAAACTTGCCTTTTGTAATGAAAAGTTTTTCAAGGACTTCTAAAATATAAAATCTAGCCTATAACATAATATTTCAAAGTTGAGGTCTGTATTCTCTTTTATTATTCTTTCACCTTATCTATAAAAAACTTTTCATAAGTTCAGTCAGAAAACTTGTCCTAGTGGAGAATTCTACATGAATTACACCTGGCTTTCATAATTTTTAGATTTTGTAACATATAGTAATTCACATTTGAGGTTTTTCATTAAAATTCATAGATTAAACCAATATAAACCAAATTATATCAAAGAAACTACATTACTTTAAAATGTGTGTATGGTGTTCTACTTAAACAGAAATTAAGTCTGGCAATTTAAAGCAATGCCATTTTAGTTAAACACTGAAAAGTTGAACCTTGAAAGGTTTAATGCTGTTTTCAAGCTACCAACCTCCAAGCAAGTAAAGTAAGAAAGACAAGAATAAGAAATAGGGATAAATTAAGTACAGAAATCTACTCATACTATTATATAGCAATATCACAACATTTTTTCAAATAGAAAGGTATTCCTAGCTCCTAAATCATAATAAGTTCAGGGAATTTAAAAATAATATAGGTAGTGGTTTTTTTTGTTTGTTGTGGTTTTGGTTGGCTTTCTTTTCTTATTCTCTTTCTAATACAGTGCTGGTGTGTAATGACAACTTCTGTATAAAACCATCTTTTATGTTTACTGGAAACCTGAGAGTGTGTTGAAGTCTTACATATTCCTGATCCTTATTATTCTTGCTTCAGAATATCCTGAGCTGAAGCAGTCAAGGTCATGGTCATGCATTTGATCACATGGGGCACTCTGTGTTTCTTTCATCAGATGATGGGTTAGGGGCTTTGCTTTGTTTCATGGGGTAGCGGCTGTGAAGAAGGACCTGAGGTTGACAGTTCCCTTTACCAGTAATCCATAAGCTTTGTGACTTCTGTATACTAAAAGTTTGCCCTACATGTTATGAAATCATGATTTCTGGACAGTTATTAGTTTTGACTGGGCCCTAGCAGATGGTTTATATGTAAAATAATTCTTTTCTCTTTCATCCTTCAGTAGAATTAGGCAATGCAGTTAGCAGTAGAATTCAAACACCTGGGAGCTTTTCCATAGCCCCTATTCTTCCTTCTGTACGGTGTTTTGATTCTGCTGCAGTGGTGTCAAAATGTATGGTTTTACAATTCAGGATTGTTGCATGTGATCTACAACATAAGGACTCAGTCTTTCATAGGCTTAATGGTTTGATAGCAAACAATTTTTGAAAGATTCCCAACTATTTAGGAAAATTATTTCTATTGACTTTTGGTACTAAATTCATGGAAATTAAAATTAGTAAAACATGGGCAAAAATTAATTTATAGCCTTACTCCGTAAGACTAAAATAACTAGCAGTGATGGGGCGAAAAAATTCCAACTAGAACCACATAGCTTTTCTTACAGCTTCAATTTAGAACAACTTTACATATCTTTAAGGCACAGAAAAGAATGCCAGGCAGGAACTGTGTACCTAAGTCAGCTTGTTCCGTCTGGTGGGGGGATCTTGTGAAAGAACTCATAGCTCTCATAACTGACTTATTGTAGTTATTGCAATTCATTATTATTGAAGTTTTTATCTCACCATAGTCAGATGTCAGTTTTCTTGTACAGGTCGGCATGTTTACAAACATAAAACTTTTTGTTTTAAAAAAACAAAGATGTCCTTTGCCTTTAGGATATAAAGACTGCAGTGGTGAAAAGACAGTGCTGTGGGAAAGAGTTACTTCTGATCTAATGAATACAAAGGAGACTTTTCTACCTCGGGAGGTGAATGTGTCGTCATCATCAGTCACATAAAATATTTTAGTTGCCCTCTGCAGTTGTGACTTCTGGGCTATCATAAATCAGATGAGATTCTGATGGTCGAACAGACTTCTTATATTCCCTGAGTCAAAAGTAGTTTTTCCACAATCATTTTGACCCTGCATTTATCATCTAGTCCTGTTTTAAAATAACTCTTAAGAGTTATTTTTCACTGCTTGCTGATATCCAGCAAAGAAAAATTAGTACTTGACTTCTATGCTGTGAAAAATGAGAGCTTCCTAGTTTGAAACTAACCTGGTCTCCCATGAAATTCTACCAGTTACCAGTCAGCAGGCCTTAGAAACCTAAATGTCTTTGTGTGGGGATGAGCATACAGCTCTTGTATATGTCCAAAAGTGCTAACACCGAGAGCCTTGAGGAGAGCCAGACATTTAAGGCTGCCCTGGCTAGGAATAACCTCACCTCACACTCTTCAAACAGCTCTTACATCTGAAAGGTACCTGAGCCCTACCTGTAATAACTTCTTGCTGAGCCTTAGTTTTGTCTTGTTGATTTCTTCACATTCCAATGAGATGTTGGGCTCTTGGGGAGCTTGGAGATCAGATGAGTTTTATGCACATAGCCCTAAGGCAAACAAAGACCCAAACTACAAATGGCACAGAAATGAAAGGGAAATAAAAATTTGTCCCAGTGCCACAAAAAACTCCAGTCCAGCCAAATTAAAAAAAAATAAAATATATATATCCACAAGGAAATTCTTTACCATATCAGGGAAACTGAATGTGGTAAAAGCATCTGATTGTGACTTGAACAGGACTGTCTTCAGCTCTGATCTCTCTTAAGCTTCTAAAACTAAAGGTTAAAATAGTTCTTTCTCAAATAACAAGAAAGCCCTAAAAAAATTTATTATTATTATTATTATTATTATTATTATTATTATTATTATTTAAGGAGTAGCAGTATTAGCCAGAATTAAGTCTTTCCCTCTTGGGAATGATTTGTGGTAGCATTAGTGTGAAAAGTGCAAAACACCTAACCGAAGCTGAGATAGTTTGGGATTCGGTTTTATTTAAATTCTGTTCAAAAGCTGTATAGTTAGCTTCATTTTCATTATAGATATTCACCAAATTATACAGTTGGTTAGGAAACCCAACAAACGTGGTACCACAAATAAAATTCTAGCATTCAGTTCAATGGAACACTTCATCATTTACTGTGAAAGAAGACAACTATTTAAAATGTGCTGTGAATAAAGCCAGCTTTCAGGAGATGTAACAGAAGTTCTGTCTGCAAAATAGAATAAAACAACGAAAAAAGCAAGTTGTCTTTGTCACCGAGACACCCACCCAGGATCGACCTTTCCCCCAGGGCCACGGCCAGTGTTGCTGCCCAACGTGACCTCTTCTCTGGAAGCGCAATTTGGTTTCTCCTGATTCTCCACACACAGGCAACCCAAAAAGCACAAACAGGATTGTAAGGACAATGGACTGACGATATGTACTCCCCTGCATGAAACTGATGACATGTTGTCAGGTGAGCAGGTTTTTTGGAGGACAAGGGTGGGTATGTTACCTTGTAGGGCCATAAACATACCATGGCCTCAAAGAAACCAAGAATTGCTGCACATCACACATCTATTGTCTCAGACCCTGGGGATGCTATGGGCTACTTGATTGGTTGGTCACTCAATTGCCATTTAATCTGGAACTTCTGACATATCTTCATCTCAATAATGACAAGAAGATAAGAAAAATAAGGCTATTTACCTGTGTGCATATGTCCTGGACTAGACAAAAGTAAAATTCTAAAACGGAAGAACTGCAGGTGTTCCTTGGATGGCAACTGGGACAGGAGCTTTTAATGCATCCAGAAACTTTAACCACCAGATAACAAATTCTCTTGAGGTATAGAAATTGTAATTTTTAAGCATCCCAAGAAAAATACTTCACAAAATCTGAAGGGAATACTTCACAAAACCTAGACAGACAACCTGCATTTTGAAAAACAGCTAGTTTTGCAATACCAAATCACTTCTAACAACCAAGTTGACGCAACTGACAAATTGCAGGTACTGACAAATTTATATTTAGGGAGGGAATGGAATTCAGTGTTTAACCAATGGGTGTGGACCAATATGATGTCAGCTGAATCCTTCTCATACTAAAATAAGACAGAAGATTTACAGTTTGTTCCAGTGGTTATAGAAACCAACCCTTTCCCAGCATAAATAAAAAGAAGAGTTGAGAGTAAGAACCTAGATCATCTGAACAGTAGAAGAAATAATTCATAATTACTATGGTATGTAATATTTTACTCTCAAGTTTAATGTGGATTTTTAATGAAATTATTACTTCTAATCATGTCTACTTGCAGAGTAATATTCATCCCTTTTAATAAACCCATTTAATTTCTCTCCTTTACAATTTAAAGAGATAGTATTACGTGGTATATAATTATTTGCCTCTCTATATATACACACATTTTTCTGTATAAATTATCTACATATATGCTACACGTATTTTGAAACTTTCTTGCATATTTCAAATCTTCATGCCTCAGCTAACAAGTAAAAAACCTATTATCATACACAATCTTATAAAAAATATTCTTTGTAAACTTAAATGGAGACTCTCTGAGGAGTCACACTACATTTTATGAAGAATTAATTACAGGGCAAATGTTTTTAATTTTTTCCAAGTCATCCCTCTTCCATGATGCTCCCTAAGACATTAATTTATAATCCAAATGATCTTTCCTACTTGGAAATGGTTTTAGCTAAACTGTGCCAATCTCATCAGTATTAGAGCTTGTCTAGAATTCTGATTGACTCTTCCTAAGTTCACTGCAGCTCAAAAAGCTCACTGCAGTTCAAAACCTCAACAGACTCTTTCTAGCTTCCCTGAGAGCTGGGGCTATACATCTAACTCACCTCCCTTCTACCACCTCTCCAAAAATTTAAATCTGTAATGCTCTTTGGGCTCATATGCAGCCTTAGAATAATATAACTCTGGAATTATTCCAAAGCATATGCTTATTGCACATGCTATGTATCCTAAATACTCTTATAATCAGCCAGCATATCACAGGATAAAAGAAATAGGAAATATTGAAGTGCATGAAGGGAGTGGTCAGTTGCATGAGGGCCTTCCAAGCCATAACCAGAGATCATTATGTATCTGCTAAAATTAAGACAGAAGAACATAAGTGATTTCTCTCTGCTGTGCACTACTCGACTGTTCCAAACACTGCATTCATTAAAAAAGGAAAAAAATGCTCTTAACAAAGCTTTCATTAAAGGTTAGGTTCTCCGCAAAACAGATTTGAGTTGTGCTAAGACACCCATGTCAGAAAACAGCTGTGGTTTTTACTAAAATATTAATAGAAATACAGTTTTCTGAGGAATGTTAGAATTGCTGACAGGTTGTGGAAGTGGTAAGAATACCAGATGTAACCTCTTGAAATAAAAACAACATGCCTAATTCGACTAAATAATAATAATCCCTTTGTGACCTCTAGCAAGTTATTTAGGATACATATTGCAAAAGCTTGTAAGGAATTAATATGTCAAAATACCACTCATTTTCAGATGGAATTAGTGCGTTAAATGTGCCTGAGTCACTCACAGATGTGGGACACGTTCTCTGAAATTGCTTTGGAAAGTGAATCCCCAGAGAATTAGAATGGCAAAATTTTTAAAGAACTTATTTGTAGAATAGTGTTGAATGATATTAACCTGCTTCACTGAGGTACAGGAAGACCTTGAATTTTACAGTGGTTAACAGCTTAGAAAAATATATGGATATACAAGCACAAATGCATGTTTTCTATGTGACCTAGATGCATACTCTGCCTGGATTCTCTTGATCAGGGTTAGAAAACTCACCCTGCACAGCTGGAAATGCAGGAAGGTAATAGATCCCACCAATTCTGAAAATTGTGGCCAGACCACTTAAGTTACTTGAGAGAGTGCTGACTTCTTGTCGGAACTATAAATGCAATTCAGGTGGCCCAGAGGAATCACTGAGGCAAGCGAACAGCCTTTGCCTTGTTTTGTTTACTTCGGAGAGCTCATTGTCTGGAAAAAAGCTGATTCTATAATTCAGTTGATTATCCCACTGATAATGAGGACAGAAAATTGCTGAAGATTTCACATGTAGGACTATTCCTTGTGATTAGCTTTTAATACTCCTAACCCAAAAGCAGCTTTATCAAGTCTAAGAGAAATCAGTATTTAATCACCTGGGACTACTAAGGAGAACACAGCCCTTGCTGGGTGACAGGAAAGGGTAACACAGAAACATTCCGAGGCTGGTGATAAAATAGAAGTTATTTCATCTTGTGTTTTGCCCTCTGAAGAAGCACAGATAAGTTCACTGCTACAAGAAATAGGAAATGCCCTCAGGCACTGAAGATCTCAAGAGTGCATGTGTGTCTCTCTGCCTCTCTCTCACACCACCAAAAAAAGTAGCTCTTTAAAAATCTTGTTTCGGACAAATAACTGAACTCATCCTATAGAGCCAGGAGAGAAATGAAACTGCACTAAGTTCCAAGATTAACTGTTGAGGAGGACTTTCACACACACTGGTCCAGCAGTGAGGTATCAGAGGACTGCATTGTGCATTCCTAAAAGTTCCACCTGTTTTTTTTTTAATTCACAATTAGGACAAAAAAACCCAGACAGGATATGCTATTTTCTTTTCCCTCTCCTCTCCTCTCCTCTCCTCTCCTCTCCTCTCCACTC